>JAYJML010000091.1:0-125464 GCA_035610835.1 Ophiura sarsii | reverse complement strand
TGTAGAAATAACTCTGTACTATAATGGCCAGCCAGAACAGTTCTGCAAATATTGTCACAGTAACGACCACACTATCTCTGCTTGCCCGACAACACCGTCGCCCAAATGCCACCTCTGCGGCGAGAACGGACACGTGTAATTCAACTGCCCACAAGGAGACAAATGTCCAAAGTGTTTTAACTGTGCCATGTTTGGTCATCGCAGTTATGAATGCCCTAATGAACAAGTGGCCCCGACGCCCGAACCTGCCATAGAGAATGCAACAAGTGCCATTGGCCCAAGTAACGAGATACTAAATGACCGTGCCGCGGAAGCGTCAGCTCTCGCCCAAGAATTAATAGAGCATTGTTTAAATCCTGATAGTGCAAATTCTCCAGAACTCCTTATAAAAGTACAATCAATCTTGAGTAAGAACCCCGCGCCCGGTGAGTCTTCAGAAATTCAGACACCAGTACAACAACAGTCAACTAGCGAAAAACTTTCAAAAAAGAAAACAGTAAAGAAACAAGCAAAACTCAACTTTGCCAACACCCCATCAAAATCAACAAAAAGAAAGGAAATAACCCCTGACAAAAATCCCCAACCAGACAAAAGAGACAAAAAAACCCACTTATGATTACAATTACACAGAGGAGACTGTTTCTTCTCCAAACTCTTAAGTAATGATTTTGCCGGAGACATGTATGTGTGTGTCTATTTACTATACCTGAATTTCACATTTTTAGAGGCATTCCATCTTATGCTAAACATCATGAATGTATACATCATTATAAAAGTGAAGACCAATGCTATTAACTGCTTGAACAAAGACAGTCTCTCAAACTGTCAATTTACGTGGATTGAATATGTGTACAAACTTACGAGTATGTTTCTCAATCATCCTTTCAATACCATTAACATAAAGGAAAGTAAGAAATTCATAAATGATTTCCCACTTTGTATGTATACCATATATCTTATATTTAGTATGATAAATAACAGCCTTTATGATTGTCATGTATGCAAGCGCTTTGATATTATGATCTACGAGGGGTATCAAAAAGTTTTAGAAATCACCCAGACGTGAAGGAGCCAGAAACTTAATTTTGTATGTGATCCTTCAGACATCTTCATTAAGTCCCTGTGCAAAGTTACACATTTCTCCTACTATTTATTACCTGTCCACAGACCGCCATTGTAGAGATCCTCAGATTGACCGCCATTGATTGATTCTCAGATTGCCTCAGATTGTGTTATTCCCAAAACAGCAATAAATAGTTTAAAGTTTAGACAGAAAGAGGTCAAAGGTCATTACAAATAAGCTTGGTGACAATAAACTTATGGGTAACATGGGGTGTACACAGATTGACCTCTAATGACCCCTACATGACCTTTGACCCTTTATGTCAACACTTTAAACTATTTATTGGTGTTTTGGGAATAACATAATCTTAGGCATTCTGAGAATCAATCAATGGCGGTCAATCTAGGGATCTCTACAATGGCGGTCTGTGGACTTGACTACTGGTTCATACCATCCATGTTTGATGCAGCTACAGACTCGGTCAAAACTCTTACAGTTCCCAGAACAGATCATTTAGCGGTTCTCACGCGTATTTCATTTGATAAGATAAATAAGGGTAGTAACTACTGGAAATTCAACAACAAATGGTTAAGTAATGAGAAATTTGTTGAGGATATATTATTAATGATTGATGAGTGTATCAATACTTATGGTCAATCTCTTTCTCGTGCCGAATTATGGATACTTTGTAAAAATAACATTCGTAGTTTTAGTATGGACTTTGCACGTGGCTCCAATGTTAGTGATAAGTGTAAAACTGGTTGACATTGAACAGAAACTTCAAGAAGCTTACGTCTATGTTGCTAAACATCCTGAGGATGATGAGGGTAAGGTAACTTACAACAATTTGAAACTTCAGTACGAGATATTAAATGAGCATTATTTTACAAATAAGATCAAAAGAGAGGTGGATTGAAGAAGGTGAAAAGTCAACAAAATACTTCCTTAATCTCGAGAAGAGTAATATATACCGAAATCGGTATCCAAATTATGTAACTCTCGGGGCATTATTATCACTGATCAAAATCAAATCTTGGAGGAAGAAATTGACTTCTTTTCTGAGATCGTACACTTCTCAGGGTACAACAGCAAATAACAGTTTCAGTGATTTTTTTATGAATGTAAATATTCCACAATAGAGCGTATGCAATGCTACGTCACTATGTCCTCATTTGAACTGTGCCTCCAAGATGGATGCCACGGAACAATATGATTTGGTCAGTTCAGATCACTTGGAGCGGGAAATTTAATTGTCAATCCGAATACGTGACTAGCCCGACCTCCATAATGGCTGCCCGCTGTTATACCGTTCCGGTTGGTTCATTGCATACCCTCTATTAAGTGTCGCCGATCAAGAATTATGTAATGGTATTATAACAAATGAATGCCTTAATGCATCGAAAGGTATGGCTAACAACAAAAGTCCTGGATATGATGGTATAATAGCTGAATTTTACTATAAGGCCATGTGTTTTGAACTCACCACCCAAAAAGGGTGGTGGCGTTGCATTTTTGGTGACGAATCATACATCTCTCTCTATTAACTCAACAAGTAAATGTGGTAGAGCTATGGTTGAGGTGTCATTTGAAAGCCTATTTACCTAGCTACATTGTGTGAATAAATCAGGTATTTCTATATCTGATTGGCTGAGATATGATTGATTATATTGTGAAAGTCAGGGGTGGTGGCGGTGGCGGTGGTGGTGGTGGTGGCGCTGTGTACAATCTCTATGGGGAATATAGAAAACGTTCCCAATTCTACGTTCAATTAACCATAACTCCTCATCCCTGTATGGTACAAATATGATTTTGCTCTCATTCTATAGATTATTTTATATTCTATAAGATTCTGTTTCAACAAACGTGTCAACTATTACGTAACAATTGTAATCATGAATCGATTGCATTGTCCTTGGCTTTCTTCCTATTCGCTACACAGTGAACTTGCCCTAATTCATCGGGTTTACATACAGGGTGTCTCAAAAAAAATTACAACGCACCATTAGGCGATCATAACTTCCTAATTAAGTATCTGAATTTTATAATTCAAACGGTAAAATGAGGCAAAATTAGTTTTCTACAATTGGAAGAAAACAACGTTTAATTTTGTTAAGTAATTATGGAGATATATGTGATTACGTAAGAGTAGTCACGGAACACTTCCATCCAAGTTTGCATATTTTGAAAGAATTTCACTTGCGCGGCTGGTTACTTAATCATTAATGTTCAATTAGCCAGCACTGTTTAATACTATGATAAAAACGTTCAATTTGTGATCTAAGAATACTGAATAATCGATCATAACACTCATAACACCCAGAAAACCAAAAACAATACAACTCATTGTAAGGAGAGAGATATGACCATACTCTTTTAATGTAAACAAAACATTTATTTTGTTTTCAATTGCGATACTAATAATTTGACCACCATGCGCAAAATTGGCGATAATTTTATAATATACATGATTTCAGCCTTCAAGTTGCAAATGTAAAGACTAGACGCTTGATAAGTTGTATGCGCGATGTTATTAGATCTTGAACTTGGTATATTTACTAAAATTACTATAATTTTGATTCCAATAATGTTATAAAAAGATTGAACTTATCCTACACATTTTAAATTTTACTGTTCTTCATTATAAAATGTGATGAAAATAATCTAGACAACTTTTATTTTATATTTTGTGTTAAACTTTGATCTCATCTAGCATATTATTTGGTGTAAAATAAAATCTAGAACCATAAAAACACGTTAATCAATGTTATTTTGTAGAGAAGTATTGATTTCATGTATGTGCTGTCTGAATCACTCAATGAGTAAACTTGGATGGAAGTGTTCCCAGACTAATATTACGTAATTGCTCATATCTTTGGAATTAGTGAACCGAATCACATCCGGTTTTCTTTAAAGTATAGCAAACTATTTTGCGTTTAAGTTGTTATATTCTGACACTTATTCAGAAATTTACAATCCTCTAAAGATGCGTTGTAATTTTTTCTGAGACACCCTGTACATGACTATATCAACAAAAGTATTCAACCGATGATAGCAGAATTATACATATTTGGAAAGCATTCAAATAGGGGAATTCAAAAATGCCGTTTAAATCAGGATAGGGTGCATACCCACAAAAATATACTTGTAAACTCTAATAAATATGAAATTTAAACGTTTGTGCTCATTTACGTCCCGATATAGTATATTTCAACAAGTTACCATTGACAACCATTTTTTTCTGAAGGGTAATTGCATGAGGAACTAATATGCACAGTAACATTATGATTGGGATCGGTATAAAATAATTATTGAGCTTTAATCAAAATACGTTTAAAAAAAATCGATATATTTTGAACATTCTTAATCACAACATGTTACCATTGGGTCCTATTTAAATTCCAGTAGCCTAATTGGATTCCTTGTGAGATTACCGTTCAGAAAATATATACTTTTTATGGGGTAGAACAAGTAGTTATTGCGATATGCTAATTCGAATCTCAGACGGTGTAAAATGTAAACATCTGGACATGCAACGAGAAGGGTATCGAGTTTAAAACACATGGCCATAAGTTTTGGGACAAAGGTGGTCCACTTGTTATTGACGCCTTTAATGAATCGTATAATAAAATCGCGTTAACCGGAGTTCAGAATAAGGGGATTATCTCTTTGCTCCATAAAGGGAAAGGGCTTACTAGAGACAGCTTAGACAATTGGCGTCCGATTACTTTACTGAATATTGATTATAAAATTGTTACCAAGTCTCTAGCTACTAGACTTTAACAAGTTCTCACAAAACTTGTCAATAATGATCAAAAGGGTCGTAGTATTCATAACAATATTCGTTTAATTGAAGATATACTAAGATATGTTGATGATAATGATATCCCAGGTATAATGCCTTGTGTGGACTTCAAAAAAGCATTTGACAGTATTGAACGTGATTTTATAATTTATGGTCTTAAGAAGTTCAACTTTGGAAGTTCCTTTATCCAATGGGTTACTGCTGTTCTCAAAATCACATCAAACTGTATCATAAACAATGGTCATATTTCCAAGTGTTTTGACGTAGAGTGTGGTGTGAGACAAGGCTGCCCTTTGGCTCCCCTACTCTTTGTAGTGAGCGTTGAACTTCTATCTTGTAAAATTCGTCAATCCACTAATTCAAGGTATTAGACTCCCGCTTGCATGTTACACCCGGAATGAAGTTAAAATTTCAACTTTTGCTGATGATACTACCATTTTTGTAAAATCTACAGATTCTTTAGACCATGCTTTATTCATATTAGAAGAGTTTGCCAACATTTCTGGTCTTCACATTAACCGTGGCAAAAGTGATGCCATTTGGATAGGGTCTCTAAAAATAATGCCTTTAAACATGGTAATGTCAATTGGAAAATTTCTTCGGACAATGAAATCAAAGTTCTCGGTATCACATTTAGCCCCGACACTCCGCTTGGAAAAATCCCTTGTCATTGGGATAACAAAATGCAAAAAATTGAATGCTCGATACGTGCATGGAAGATGTGAGGACTTTCAATGATTGGTAGGAACTTAATTGTTAAAACCCTTTTGGCATCACAACTCACCTTCATAGCAACTGCTATTCATATTCCAGATAATGTTGTCCAGAAAATCAACACAATGTTTATTAAATTTATTTGGAATAGGAACAAAGCTGTTCGGAGGAAAACGGCAATATCAGATTATGATATTGGTGGTATAAAAATGTTTCATGTTTCAAGTTTCCTGGACTCCTTAAAATTATCTTGGGTCAAGAAAATTGTTGATAATGATGTTTGAACATGGAAAAATATTGCGCTATACAATATCAATAAAATTGGCATTGGCACAACCATTTTTAACTGTAATTGTTCAAGTAAAAATATTAATGTTGATTGTATGACTATTATAAACAAAATGTCAGATTTCTATGCCAACGTTCTTAAGACTTGGTTCACGGCTAAAAGAGATGTTAATGTAATGGGCAATGAGATTATCTGGAATAACAACTCAATTCAACTTAATAATAAAACATTATTCATAAAGAAGTGAATCAAAGCTGACATTATAAGACTACATCAGCTAATCGATAATCAGGGTAATTTTCTTTCACTTGACAGTTTCAAGGATCGTATGCCGAACAACAGTAATATCCTATTTGACTATTATATCATCCGTAATGCTCTACCTTCAGTCTGGAAATCGATGCGCAATACAAACGTCCATGTCAACACAGATATTTATTTCAATGGCATACTGATTGATATTTGTTCTACAAAGATTTTCAGACAGGAAATTCTTAAATTCATTGCTACTCCCCTAATATGTCAAAACCTGTGGATAATATGTTTAATACATGTAATGTAATAGACTACACAGAACATTTCTTTTACTTCGGTAAAAAAGTTAAAGTTATTTTGGATTACGCAGAAAATGTCGCAAAAGTAAGCTTTGTTTTTAAATTTGATGTTGAAAATGCCATTTTGGGGTCCATAACTACAAGATTTTGATAACAATTTCATCAACTATGTTGGAGCTATTGCTAAACTTTGTATAAGTAAATTCAGATATGGTAACCACCCAAATCTGCTATTTCTCTTCGAATCTGAATTAAAAATACGCAAGGTTATTTAATTGTTCATGATAAAATGTGATGTAATGATATTGTATGTTATATTACTTTATTTAATATCATAAATAGAAATATTCAATGATTTGTAATTTATGTAAGTTATTACGTAATGATACTTAAAGCTTTTAAGCTAACATGATGTGTCAATAATGAAATATTTGTATGGAGGATAATATATATGTTATATATGATATATATATGATTATACATTTGTATACTATACCATTTATTGAAACTTCTTTTATGTAACATTTTTGTGATGTGATTTAAGGACAACATGGATGATTATCATGAAGATAATTAACAAATTTAACCAAAACAAAAGTGCTGGTCATGACAATATTGGAAATTTCATTATAAAATCAGCGGGAAATGTAATTGTAAAACCACTTACAAGTATATTTAATTTATCACTGTCAACAGGCATTGTTCCAGAAAAAAAAAGCAAAAGTTATACCAATCTATAAAAAAGCTGATGCTAATGTTTTTTTTTCAAATTATCGCCCAGTTTCACTTTTACCTTGCTTTTCTAAAATTCTGGAAAGACTTGTATTTGATAGATGTTTTGACTATATTAATACTCATGAAATCCTTAATGACAAACAATTTGGTTTTCGCCCCCAAGCACTCTCAACCTACATGGCTATTGCTCAGCTGGTGGATAAAGTCAACACTGCCGTAGAAAAAAATGAAACCCCATTTGGAATATTCCTTGATTTATCAAAAGCATTCGATACAATTGATCATAAAATACTTTTAAATAAATTGGAACATTATGGATTTCGTGGTGTGGTACTTGATTGGTTTAAGAACTACCTAAGTAACAGAACACAATATGTATCTTATAACAATTGTAATTCAAACTTAAGATATATTGTATGTGGTGTTCCACATGGATCTATATTGGGCCCACTACTTTTTATACTTTATGTAAATGACATAACGTATACATCCAATGTTCTTGATTTTATACTGTTTGCTGATGACACCACTATTACTTACTCGCACAATGACATCAATAGCAAAATAAAAATAGTAAACGAAGAATTGAAAGAAGTTAGCAATTGGTTTAAGGCCAACAAATTATCAGTAAATGCAAGCAAAACTAACTACACCTAGCACATAAAGTCCCTGCTCAGGTGCTTTGAGGTTGACTAATTCAAAATATATAATCGGTACTAAAAATCTGAGATATACATTAAATGAGCAAATTTCTTCTCCGCAGTTTGATACCTCATTCAACAAAATCGAATGGATACTTTTAAAGTTATGTCGATTTCAATGACCGTTCATGCAACAGAAAAGTGGCACTAGGTATAGGAAATCATTGATTTGTGTGTGATTTACCATAGGCGGTAAAAATCAATGTTTTACCCGTCTATGGATTTACGCACTGAAAAACTCACAGCTTATCAGCTAAGACTTGTATTCTTCACAGCCAGATACACCCTTTGTCCCGCACATTACGGTTATCACTAAAGACCCATTCATCTGTCACGTTCAGATAGCACACAGTTATCACACACAAATCAATGATTCCTATACCTAGTGCCACTTTTCTGTTGCATGAACGGTCATTGAAATCGACATAACTTTAAAAGTATCCATTCGATTTTGTTGAATGAGGTATCAAACTGCGGAGAAGAAATTTGCTCATTTAATGTATATCTCAGATTTTTGGTACCGATTATATATTTTGAATTAGTCAACCTCAAAGCACCTGAGCAGGGACTTTATGTGCTAGGTGTATATGATATTAGGTACACGTCATATGACATCACATTGATTGTATGGCGAAAACAGAATCACGCAATATTGGTGTTATGATCAAACTTAAATTCTGCATCCCAGACCGTATACTACATACTCTGTATTGTTCTTTAATCTTACCCTATCTTAGCTATGGAATACTCATATAGGAAACACGTGTACATGTATATCGTATTTAGACAAATTAGTTAAATTACAAAAATGGGCAGTAAGAACTGTTTCTAAGAGTCATTACCGAAGTCATACCTGACCTTTATTTGCCAAAAATAATTTTCTCACTGTAACTGATATGCACACACTTGAACTTGGGGTCTTTATGTACAAATTGTCAATAAATGAACTCCCCACGTCATTTAAAAATTACTTCAAAAAACACTCTGATGTTCACGACTATCCAACAAGACACGTTAATGATTTTAATTTGACAAACAATAAGAATATATAAAATGTAAAAAGATGAATCCAACGGAACCAGGAACAAAACACACCATGGATCAGAAAACTGATACAAGAGGATATCTCGAAAATATAAAAATGCTAAGAGTAAAAGCAAGATATACCAACAGGGTGTGGGGAAACAGGTAATAACAAGGGAGAATAACGCGATAAAACAGATAAATAACAAAATGACAAAAACAAACGGAAATGCACTGGGACAAGCAATGAAAATTGCTGTGCAATAAGACAACAAAGATATATCTGAGACTACTCAGGATATATATGGTAACAATAAAGACCGACGTTTCAAGTGGATATACCACCCTTCATCAGGGACAAAATATAAAAAACAAAAGTGTTAAGAACTATAAATAAGATAATGAACTAGACAAGTCCACCACTGTAATTATAGCACAATGCCAGTAATAGATGTTACCTACTAAGCATCCTAGTTAACACTCATATATATCCTGAGTAGTCTCAGATATATCTTTGTTGTCTTATTGCACAGCAATTTCTATTGCTTGTCCCAGTGCATTTCCGTTTGTTTTTGTAATTTTGTTATTTATCTGTTTTATCGCGTTATTCTCCCTTGTTATTACCTGTTTCCCCACACCCTGTTGGTATATCTTGCTTTTACTCTTAGCAAACAATAAGAAATCATTTCCGACCATGCTATTCGAACGCGTGGTCCCATTCTTTGGAATTCACTTTCAAAATTAATAAAAGAATCAACATCTGTGAACCATTTTTCGAAACAAACTTAAGAAAAACATCATCCAAAAGTATGAATAATTCGCTTTTTGAGCTCGTCCTTGTTTGTCTTGTCTTGTTTAAGTCGCTGTCAGATTTAGTTTTATTCATGTATTAAATATGTAACATGTACTGTATTGTATTGTATTAAAGGGGTAGGCAATTTACAGGCCTTATTGGCTTTTCAGCCTACTCCTCCATACGCTTTTGTTGTTTTTAAGTTTTACATTTTTGATGTAGTGTTGTTTTTATGGAAATGAATTTGATGTTTTTATTTTTTTTAATATTATGTAAAAATAAAAAAAAATAAAAAAAATAAAACTATCACACATATCAACTATTATAGTGAAAGAACTTGTTGTCTGCAGACAAGAGCATTTTGTGAAGACTATAGATGACAAGTGCACACATTATAATTTCTGAGTCCCTTGCTATGTAACATGGTGCAAAACAATATAGACTCTGTTTCATGACGGTGTAATACTTTTTTTATCATCATTGAACCATGACCAATTTAGTTTTAATGTAAAGCCCAATTAATTACTATGATATCCTGAAAATATGAGACCAATCCGATGAAAAAATAAAATAAAACTACTAGAAGCATAATCTGCGTACCGATTTGTACAAATGAAATACAAATAGCCGTGTATGCCGTCTGCCATTCCAATTATA
Organism: Ophiura sarsii; assembly: GCA_035610835.1. Lineage (NCBI taxonomy): Eukaryota > Metazoa > Echinodermata > Ophiuroidea > Amphilepidida > Ophiuridae > Ophiura > Ophiura sarsii. The sequence goes on along the minus strand of JAYJML010000091.1, from coordinate 115,133 downwards.
TCGTTTAGCCATCATTCTGAATTCATTTCAGAAAGACTATACATAATTACATTTTCGCGTAAATTTTAAATTTCGCAGGGTAGATTAACAAATATAAATAGTTCAAAACCTGGGCAACTGAATATTTTACGCTACGATAATATGCGAAAAAAGCAAAATTGTGACGTGAAAGGTAATGTTATATTTTGTAATATTAATACTGAACCGATTCTCACCATTCAAACGTCAAACTATACCTACATTGGCACATTATATTAGCTTTTGCTCTCAAAACCCGTAAATCATCAAACACCGTGTTATTCTATAAAGGATTCCGTGTTCAGTCATAAGGCCTATAGGCCCTATGACTATAATATAACTATATGACTATATATAAGGCCTATAACCCTTTTCACTAACCACATGCTGTGATCATCAACTCCCGCAAATAACGGCCACAGATCATAGTATGGATCCATGCCACTAAATAAATCCCTACACCTACTGTGTCAAATAGGCAATAATTAAAAGCAACTGGTTGCTTCAACTTTACATTTTGGATGAAGATCATGGTTTTGGCTTTCTTTTAAACACCAACAATAAATAAATAAGGTCAAGGCAAAATGTTCGAGAGTGTGCGCATTGCGCCGTCAAAGTGTGGTAACATTACCTCTTTCATTCGATTGTGTACAATAAAATACTAAAATCAACAAACAAAACTGCAATGAGTATGTTTCTAATGAGTACTAGTACGAATTCCTTTCTACGAAAAGATTCATTTCTGAAACCTAGAAGGACGCACAGCCAAATAGTTACCCCGAGCGCCATAGACAATACACAGGTGGTGTAATAATATATAACACACAATCTGATATAACAAGAGCGTTATTATAATGTTATTCAGTCCTAAATATAAGTAACTGCACAGGTTATACATAATTATACTCCTCCAAAAGTATAGCTACTAGGTTAAAATATTAAATTAAATGTGAGACATTGTTTATGAAGATCGGTTAATAATTGAGAACACTACATTGATAAGGATAGAACAAAGTGCAGTTTACATTTTCACACTTTGATTTTTTGAACACACAGGACCGTGTGACAGGGGTGTGTGTGTGGGCTGCAATGATCGATTGAAGCATTCCCAATACTCATTGCTTTCCGTTAACCAATAATCTGCCTGTTGCTAGTCCGAGGCTGCGTGTCGACGAACAAAATGTTAAAATGAAAAACTGACTTTGTTTGGGGTTTTGTGCACATAACTATTAGTAAATCATCACGTGTAAAATCTCAAAATGAAGAACAGAGATTTCGTTACAACTTAATTATTTAATATTTGTACGTAAGAGCTAATAGTTTTGGAGTTGAGAGCATAATAATAACCTGGTCAGCTACTTATTTTGAGGACTGTATGTTATAATATGTTTACCCTTGATAATATGGTTAATCGGGGTTTAGAATGGTCTTAAATTTACAATGGCAATCCAAGATGGCCGCCGGTGCTATCTTGAACCAAGCACCCAAAATCGTGTACAAGGACCCTTTTTCAGATAAGTCGACCACAAGGATTTGAATTTGACATTACTTTGACATTACAACATCATTTTCAGGGGTAAGTGGGACAAAAAGTGGAGGATTTTTGATTGTTTTGAATTTTGAAATAAATTCTTTTTTTCTGAATAGTCCTCCATGATACATTATTATAATTCTCTTTTGTTGAGAACTTGATTCTAGTAAAGTAGTGATGCCTAATTATAGTTCTTGACATAAACAATAGGCCAAGATACTAGTTATTGCTCCGTGAACATGTGTCCCGACTTTGTCTAGCCACGTTTTATTTTAACAATTGATGATGGCCTATAAGCATGATATGTTATTTACACGTTTTATATTTATCATTTAATGTAGTCAAATTGGGATAATGTTTCGATCTTTAGCCCCATTGGGCTACATTTTAACTAAAATCTGCTATATATCGTAACTTCTTTTTAAATTTGAACTTCATTTTTGACAACATTTGAAATCTTGTTGGGTTCTAAGTCCCCCCCCCCCCACCACGAATTGTTCAACGCAATACCATTGACCGCACGCTGGGGAGAAGGCCAAGGCAGTCTATCGGGAAAATGACACTTTACGGTCCCAGATTCTGGACCGTACTAGTATCGTACGATACTGGAACATCCAGTATCGTTCCATACTGGTACAAAGTAATTGTTCCAGTATCGGCCGATACCGGCACATGTAAAATGTACTAGTATCGGGCGATACTGGAACACAATTATGTACCAGTATCGCTCAATATTGGGACAAATTACTACTGGCAGCATGTGTACCAGTATCGGCGATACTGGTACATAAACACGTTCAAGTATCGCTCGACACTGTAACACAATTTGGTGTTCCAGTTCCGGTGTTCCAGTAATAAAATCGTAACAGTATCGAGCGATACTGGCAAATTTTATGTTTCAGTATTGACCGATACTGGTGTACCAGTATCTGGGACCAAAAGTACCCTTTTTTCCAAATATGCTCCGGGGATAAATATATTGTGATTTGTTTTCGAATTTTGAACTTTTGATTTTACCAAATCTGAAATAGCACTATTTTCTATGACACAACAACTTTCAAAAGTAAGACATTGGGCTTCTATTCCTACCCAGAAAATTATCTAATTTAATTTAATCTAACTATAGGTGTGTATGGGTAAACCTTTAGCATTTTCTGTCAGAATACTTTTAGCGAATTTCGTAAATATCCAATGGATTTCAATCATTCGACCAGCAAACAATATGAACATCAGCAAAAACTGTAAAAATTACGTTTCTAAAGTCCCCACTAGTACCATACTAGACCAAGTCCTTCCTACCAGTGTCCGAATTAGGAAAAAATAACTGGTTGACCATCAGACAACCTAGCAGGAAATGTTGGTTGTCCGCCAGAATTTGTGGTTGTCCGTATTTTATGTGTTTATTTGGTTTAACTTAGTAATAGTACAGGGTGTCTCAAAAAAAACCGTGCACGTGTTTACCCAACTTATTGACCATGAACTTCTTGAATTTAGTGTAACAATTGTATACATTTTGATAGACTAAACGCTTAGCTTTCATTGGCCGTTTATTTCATCTAATTTGGTTTTGTCAATCCTGAGATATGATCAATTAACTAAAGCTACCTAAAATCGACTTTGTGCCTCTTTTACAGAAGAATGTTTAAGACATAAGCATTAAAACCCTCGTCCTTCTAAGGGAGGGTGGTCGCCGATTGCGCTAAAACGCAAAGAACAGTGACCTAGGGCGTACAGGTGATCGCTTTTAAATCCCCTACGCTCATTTTGACGAAAACAAATTGAGGATGCCACCTTACCCGGGGGCAGGGTAAGCCGTCAAAGTCCGATAGGGGGGGGGGGGGGGGGGGGGGGGGGGTGCCATCTTACAATTTTTTTAATCGCCATTTTGAAAAATATTTGTTTTGTCTTGAATATTATAGCATAGACCTTTGTTAGAAACACAATTTCCCTCACTTATAAGTAAAAAACCGGGGGAAATTCCGATATTTGGAACTTTTTTAGCGAATATTTCTATTTTGACCTATATTTCACTGTCCAGCGAATACGGCGGGATTTTGAGCTCGGTCATGTTTGGTGACGGGGGTAATTGTGACGTCATGCGTGTGATGTTTGTACTTGTTTTGGTATGTATGGATAGAGGAAACCTCTAGCTATACCATGGTACTCAAATAAGCATACTCTGCATTTCGGATTGGATTTTTTAGGGGGTGATAACAACCCACCCACACACCACTTCCTCTCCGGAGGCACCCTTTCAATTCATTGCAAACTGCAAAGTGGCACAAAGTCGATTTTAGGTAGCTTTAGTTAATTGGTCATATCTCAAGATTGACAAAAGCAAATCAGATGAAATAAACGGCATATGAAAGCTATGCGTTTTGTCTATCAATATGTATACAACTGCTACACCAAATTCTAGAAGTTCATGGTCAATAAATTGAATAAACACGTGCACGGTTTTTTTTTGAGACACCCTGTATGCCCAATTATATTATGCGCCGCAAGACGTCACAGTTGTAATACTGTAAGAAATGATGACAGTTTTTATTTTAAAACATAGATATGTAAGGGGAGACGTCAAAACTCGACGCCCGTTGACCGCCGGTTACGTACGGTTCCGCCCGGTTCTTTCAGGTCAAATGTTTTACTGGTATATGAATATTCACGCATGCAACACTGAACAACTGCCGTTGACTTAATGCTGTAACCGGACCAATTTACACTATCAATCTGTTACTTTGCGGTCATAATAGCTCTCTCTCTATAATCGTTCTATAAAAATAACCATTCATAGACTTTCGGTATTGATTTTAAAAAGTTAATTGAGCTATAAACAGATTGAAAAAGCCAACCCCAGCGAAAATCAATAGCTGCATTGTACTGCTTGTCAACTGAGACTTGTATTGCTCACGCGTGTGACCAGGAACTTTCAACCGGTCGTGTTCACCAGAGTGTAACTATTGACCTCATTATGTGTGTATATTATAACAGACGACACGTTTTGTGAGAACCGGGCGGAACCGGCAGTAACCGGCGGTCAACGGGCGGTCGAGTTTTGACGTGATCCCTAACGTACGGTATAAATAGAATACATGTACAAATAAAGGCCCGAATGAGATCATGGCAGTACGATGAATGTCGATGATTAGATGGATATTTTCCGTATTATTTAGTATTAAGCTGTTGATTTTGTTTCTTTCACAGTTCTGTGAAATATTTAAATTCATATGTAAACTTCTAGAAACTGCAAAAGGGAATTTAGGTTGTCCGTGGCTAATTGTTGTTGAAACAATTGGATGAATAATTAAATGAATAAATAAATAAGTAAATTAATAAATGTGTAAATAAATTAACGCATAGATACATACATACATAAATGAATAAGTAAAGAAATAACTAGATAAATAAATAAAAGCATAGTTACATGAATGAATGAATACATGTACTAGATAAATGATATTCTAAAATAAATGAATAAAAAAGAAAGAAAAGAAAAAAAGAAGTAAATATGTAATATAAAAATCAAAGTATAAGACTAAACAATCAAGTAGCACAGTGATGGTAGTAGGCCTACAGCATGTATTGCAATTTAATTACTTAAATGTATGAACAATACCAAATAATCAATAGAAAGGCCTAAAATGAAACATATATTCTGAAAATGCTATAATGAGAGCAGACTCAAAAGAATGCAAAGTAATATCAAACGGGAGGGGTTTAGAGAGGTTGGAAACTTGAGCCCAGACAGGGCATCCAAAATGGAAGGCAAGCAACTTAAGCCCTAGATAGGGCACTTAAGTTGTGGGAAACACATAGGGAGGGCACACAAGTTATAGGTGAAAAATATGCCTATGGTTAATATTATAGGCATGTAGACAAACTGAAATATATCTCGCCCCATGATAATTAATCTTTAATGTTGAGACCATTCGGTTCTGTTGTATTGAGCTTCAGGATCTACTCCTTCTCCAAGATCTTTCTCATGCTAATTTCGTTTTTTGAAGGCCTATCAATGCATGAAACGGAGATATTTCAAGTGCGGCAAGTTTGTTATTGTATAGCGTGGTTACGCCAATCAGAGGAGAGCCCACAAGCCCGCTATATGTAAGCACATGGCCTACACATGCACTTATTATTGATGCCTTAAAGCTGACAACATGTCTCTAGTTTTATCTAGGAATGATTTTGAATACAACTTAACCATGAACTCTCCAAGTTCGCTTCTTTAGTTTATTATTTGACTGCACACCCAGTGTTCCTTCCCTCGTTTAACTAAGCTTACGTAGTAGGGCAACACACCCTGTTACAGTTTTGGTGGCAGCGGTGCTCTCGTACTCCACAAATTGACTGGTGTCCTGACGGTGTGGATTTTATACAAATTTACAGGCCGTCTACATTTTTAAATTTTACAACATTTGGACTTTGTTTACATCCATGACTGCGAAATCCGGCAATACAGCACTACAAGTTATGTTCTGCATTCGCTGCTGCATACGCCATGCACATGGAACAATTTTACTTGCACTATGAAATATTTCATATGCTCTTCGTTGAAGCTCAGTGAAGCCCAATAAACAGACTTCTACCAATTAATGATTTGGCGGTGGTGTATTTCAGTTGCTACTATATACAACCGATGGTGATATCTTCCCAAATAACTTGAATTCTACCAGCTGATATGGTCATGATGTGATTCATTTGCTACTACTACGACTGACAGTGACATTCTACTGCCAATACCGATGGTGATGGTACTATTCTTTTACTTCCCCGATGGTGAATATTCTGCCAAATGCTGATGGCGACTTAGTGTGTCTTTGTTAGGAAACTACCAGTTGTTCTCTGACAGTTGTTCTTTGACGGTGCAAGCATAGAAGTTCAAGTTCCAATCCTACACGATGGTGTTGTGCCAAGCAAGTGAAGTTAAAGTAATAATCCTACCAGAGCAGGCGCTCCAGTGTTGCTAAAATACCAAGAATGTTTTCGACATATTTTGGCTACAAAGTGAAACAGCAGTAGACATGCTAGGTAACAAGTGTTGCGGCAAAGATGTTGGCGATACATTTAAGACCTTTTATCACTGCTCCTTGTACCTCTTCGTTAAACCGATAGAACTATATCAAACCAACCAACCAACTAAAAGTAAGTAAGGGGAGACGTCAAAACTCGACCGCCCGTTGACCGCCGGTTACGGGCGGTTCCGCCCGGTTCTTTCAGGTCAAATGTTTTACTGGTATATGAATATTCGCGCATGCAACACTGAACAACCGCCGGTTGACTTAATGCTGTAATCTGACCAATTTACACTATCAATCTGTTACTTTGCGGTCATAATAGCTCTCTCTATAATCGTTCTATAAAAAAAAAAATTCATAGACTTTCGGTATTGATTTTAAAAAGTTAATTGAGCTATAAACAGATTGAAAAAGCCAACCCCAGCGAAAATCAATAGCTGTATTGTACTGGTTGTCAACTGAGACTTTTAAGTCTTAAAAGAGCCCATTACTTCAAGATGGTAATGCTCACGCGTGTGACGAGGCACTATCAACCGGGCGTGTTCACCAGAGTGCTACTATTTGACCTCATTATGTGTGTATATTATAACAGACGACACGTTTTGTGAGAACCGGGCGGAACCGGCCGTAACCGGCGGTTGCCGGGCGGTCGAGTTTTGACGTGATCCCTAAGTAAGTAAGTAACTAACTAACTAAATGAATAACTGACTGGCGGATTTTTTTTAAGTGGTATTAATGATGGTTGATCGTTGTTGTTTTGTGGCACCAAATGTTGGTACCAAATTGTTCCAGCCGGAGAGATTCATCTAATATTCATCTAGCCTGTATGAAATAACCATAAGACACTCTATACAACATATACCAAGTGTACGACTTTCTGTTGTTAAGCATTTCATGTCCGTTTTGAGTCAAATATTATAAATAATTAAATATATTAAACCCTGCAGAATTCAACACTAGATTTAGTTCGTTGTATGGATATACAAGATTATTCAATTTTGTGTGAGCCCCCCCCCCCCCCCGTTCCCTTAACTTATGTCAAACATTGCACAAGGCAATTGTATTCATCAAAATCTAAAAAACCTCTTAAAATGACCTTTGTTACATTTAGCACCAGCATCATTGTGTTATTATGTTAACCCGCATACTATAATTCTTTCCCATCTTCATTTTTAGCTCAGTCGGTAGAGCGCTGGTCTAGAGTTCCTGAGGTTCCAGGTTCAAATCATGGATGCGTGGAGTTCGGATGAGTTCACTCCGTAACACCGCTTTTATACGTCGTTCAGTATCTATAACGTATGTTATTTCACCTTTTGTTATACAGGAACGAATAAACGATATGCAATGGATGACAGTAATACTAGTAGTGACGACAATAATACTAGTAGTGACAGGTATGTACTATTGTGAACCGTTTTATTCTTAAACAGGGTGGGATGTGTAACTTGTTTATTTTAATTGAACTATTAAATATGGTGGTAAAAATTCACTGTAAACGATTCCATTTTGAAGAATCGGGCACCAATTTTATAAGTAACTATACAGGTAATTTTATAAGTAACCATACAGGTAATAAATGGGCTAAAAATATTAAATTACAATGCTGTTTAGAAATTGATCTTCTTTAGGCCAAAAAAATGTTATGTTGTCCTCCACTGCTTTCAGAGAGGAGGGGCGGGCGGGCAGATTTTTAAATTTTAATTTAAAAAAACCAAAAACTTTTACCAGCGGAAGCTCAAAGTTCAGCCAACAAGAAGTTGAAATCACTCTGAGAGTCGCACATATATGTTATAAACACTTAATTTAATATTCAATGCCATTTAAACTGTTTAAAAAAAATGTGTTAAAATAAATTGAAAAAAAAATATATAGAAAAAAAAAATCTGATTTTTAAAAAAAAATTGAAAAAAAAAAATCGGAGTGGCCCTAAATCTGGAGCGGTCGGTCGAGGACAACATAACATTTTTTGAGGCATAACAGTATTTACGTTGACCACCTTATTAGGCAGCTCGTTCCACTTGTTGATTACTCTCATCGTGAAAAAATTCTTTCTGCAGTTCAGATTCTTGACTAATGCTGGCTTGAATAATTTCATATTGTGTCCTCTGGTATACAATGCCATTTAAACTGTTAAAAAAAAAATCTGAAAAAAAATCTAGGAAAAAAAAAATCTGAAAAAAATCTGAAAAAAAAAGAAAAATCTGAAGAAAAAAAATCAAACAAATCGGAGCGGCCCTAAATCTGGAGCGGGCGGTCGAGGACAACATAACACTTTTTTGGGTCTTATTATGATGATATTGCACGCTATGAGTAGGTGAATATTGAGAAAGTGACACTCCAAAATGTAAGGTGACGTCCGATTTTAATTTTCACTTTTTCTTTTCTATAAGCGGACCCAGCTACGGGTACATTATCGATTACCGGTAGTACAATTGAGGATGCATGCGCAGGTTAGATAATTGGCCGCATTGTTTTGATGGATCAATACGCCACACACACGCTACCTGTCATACTCTCCCCCGTGTTGAAAAGAAATATGTGCAAATGAAATTGTGACTTTTACCTTACATTTTGGATTTTCACTTCTATAATATTCAACCGATCCTAGCGTGCAATATCTCATATGCTAGTTACCCATGATCACGATTTTACCTACATTATTTAAAAGTCCCTCAAGTTTAGCCTCAACACTAGCTCATATAAAAACAACGTTTTTGGTCGCTCAAGCGCGACGATCCATTGTTACTTTTCAAATTGAAAAAGGATTAAGAATTATTAATGATTTGAACAAACGTATAATACAACAACAGTTTGAAATAGAAAGGAACCAAAGATATTAGCAGACAAGAGATTAAGATAATGTATTAGTTTCTTTCAAAAAGCTGTTTATACACATTGTTTTGCACTTTGTCAAAAAGGTGAAATAACCATGTCTTACACAATTAAGTGTAACTTCAGTTAAATAAGTCCGATATTCATGATCTAAGATTGTATTTCATGATTGTATTTAATGAAAGGGTACAGTATATCAAATATCATAAAAAAAGAACGGATTTAATCTCATTGATTTTGATGATGAAACAAATTATTGAACCTTGGGCATTGATGAGTACTAATCATTTTGGGACAGCCTGTAGTCCTATTTTTAAAATCTTATTTAAAGGCACTGTCCTATGGCTGTGGAAAGGTCACCCCATCCCCTGTTTTATTGTAAGACATGCAGGGAGCACAAAAGAACATACCAGCCGTAAGCGGCGCCCTTCAATGCCCTGCAGTAGGCGGTCCCACAAGCACCACACTGGGTACTATGTATGTCTAGCTGCTGTACAAGTATAGCAACTGAGTGTGTGGGTGGAGCCAATTATTTACCTCTTGCTATGACCACAGATAGTCAATCTGTGCTATACCCATTGTCTATGCTGTTACTGTTAGCCATAGCAAGGAGTACTATAATAACTCCTTGGCCATAGGCATTACATGTAGTGTTGATGGGGTGTGCAACTTCAGGAAACACTTTTGATTTTGAAACTTATATCATGAATATAAAGATTGGGATTTCTAGCTCTCTCATCTCCCACCACCTTTCATGTTTAAAATACACATTTTATTTATACATCAGATTTGTGTGTACAATTTACATAAGAATTGAGCTAGCTAAAAATACTGTTATTATAGTACTAAATCATGATTAAATTAATTTGGGTTTGGATTGAAGATAAATTTGGATGTATCAGCCCCTGCCCTACTACAAGTTTATGCATATCGATCATGAGTTTACACTTCTAGCTATCCAGCAACATAAAAATACAATTATGATCCGTCATGTGTTCATATCGTCCCCAATTAGGCCTATAGTCCATAATATAAAAATAATAATACATATACATGCTATTTATTATATAGGGCCTAAAAATTCACATTCATTTGTATCACAGAAACCAGAAACAATGATACCATCACAGAACTGTTTAGTCCAGTCCACACCCAATTGGTCCACACCATACAATTTCGCTAGGAGATCCAATTCGCCAAATTAAATTGCCGCCAATTTTATTATTTATGTTATTGAGGAAGATGATACAAATTCGTGAAATTAAATTGCCTCAACAAGTTGACTAAATGCTAATTCGCAAAATCAAGTTGCCGTGAAATTAAACTATTTTAGTACCATGTGGTTTCACCCCAGCAGTTTTTATCTGGCTATACCACTGCTTTGTATGTTTTAAAAGGGACTACATCGACATGTATCACTATTCAGAACAAAATTAGTTTAGACTTGGTTTGGCATTTTTGTAAAGTCTTTGAAAGAAACACAAAATTCTCTAACTTACGCTTTTGTTTCATTTTTGGTTATGTTTGTTTGAATCGTTTTATTACTATTTTTCATTTTAATTCAATTTTTAAAAAAAGGTTAGTAAAGCTGGATAATCAGACGTTGGGGTTGACTATTTTTACAAAATTGGAAAAAATTAAATAGTCCATTTAATTTGAAGGAAATATCTGAGTCCACTATTGATTGTGCTTGAGATTAAATGATTTCAAGCTTTTAGCAACGAGAAAAATGTCTATCAGAAAAGTATAATATAAAATTATATAGATTGAGCCCATAGTGACGCACCATTTGATTTTCAGGGGGGGGGGGGGGGGGGGGGGGGGGCATGAAAGTTGGGGTAGGGCGGAATTTTTTTTGTCGCCACTAAAGTGGGCAACATTGTTGCAAGTTTTTTTGGGGGGAGGGGGGGGGGGGTCAAAGGCGGCAATTTTTTAATTTAAGTTTTAATGTTTTTCTTCACATTGAGTTGGGGAGTAAGATTTTTTTGAATTTTTTACTCAGCAGTGGGTCAACCTTTTTTTTCTTCCTGGTTGGTGGGCAAAGTTGGGTTTTTTCCTGGATAGTGGGCTAAGTTGTTTTTTTAGAAAACTTACATGCCCCCCCCTCCCCCTGAGTATCTAATGGTGCATCCCTAATTACGTATTGGTCGATCTATGACTATGAGTGTTTTTAAATATTGTTTGGCCAATATTTTAAAACGCATAGCGAGATCCATACAATTTGGGCGTAATTCATTCAAAGTATTATTATTATTATGTTTTGGATTTAATATTATATCACACTTCAAATTTATTCTGTGATTAAAAGGTAAAGGACTATCCCATATATTTCAGAAGAAACAAAATCACCAATTCCATCCCAAATGTGAAAATGAAATAAGCAAACTGCTATTCAACCAATAACTTCATTCACAAGTCCCTAAACACATGTCAAATACAAACAAAGCATGGTGTTGGGTCACTCAAGGGTGACAAACTTCTTTTACCTTTGAAATAAAATGAAAATGAAAAATCATTAATCATTTGAACAGCCATAAATACAATATGAACATTACATTTTGTCAAAAAGGTGAAATTGTCATACCTCACACAATGCCCGCTCCCCCCTCCCCCCACCCCCATCAAGGTGCGACATTGGCTTTAGAAGGATCTATGCTTAGCAAAACAGCGCAATGTTGCTAATATCGTTAATTGCATCCAAATAGCGAGTAAGATTAATGTAAATTAGCGCTAAAATTGTTTCAACATGAACCAAGTCTGGGAGTCGCACGATTAATGCTTATAGCGCTAGTTGAGCTTAATTAGCAAGTCTAGCACTAACACTTTGATCTTGTGCTAGCGCTCGCTGTAAACAGTAAAGTGTAGAAAATTGGGTTAGGTTGAAAATCTGGTCAATTTCATGTCTATACTTATGTTTCGAATTTGGTCGAAAATGTTTCAATTTCCAAAAACGACCTCAGGTGACCCTAGAGTGTGTTACAGTTTGATGTAGAGACTTGGGCGGGTCGAAATTCAACTACCGGTATTAGTGCGGATCCCGAGTCATATAAACTAGAACTGATATCAGTCGCTGATGTCGGCAGACGACCGTGAACATGGTGAAGAAGACGGGCCGAAAGTAGCTAACTCCACGCGCTAATATGCTAAAAAGCTAAACCCATCTGATTAAATCTTACTTCATATAGTTATTAGTGATAACGCAAATGATGCAAATTAGCGCTAAATATCAAGGATTCTATGAACTCCACGCTTTACAATCCCGCACCTTCTAACCCTATCATAGTTTCTAACTTTGAAAAGTTTGTCATGAAAATCCATGACTCTGGAATAGTTACTGCATAATATGAATGGGTTATTTCATCACTTTCAAAACAGTTTAAAAGACCAAAAGAAACCATGAAGAGAACAAATGTTTAGCATATTTCCAGGAAGTAAAATTCTTGAAGACAAAAAAAATCTGGAATTTCCAAAAAAAGGGTCGGTATTCATTTGTACTAAAAGGAAGAGAAAAAAGTGTTTCTAAGTTTTCAAAATATTAAATAGGGTCGGTCGGATGAGGACAATCGAACAACTTTTTCTTTTGTTGGCCTTTGCTCTCCAATATAGCCTTATGCTACTGTTACTTCATTGTTCATGTAGGGCATAGTAAAAAAAAACCATGTTTCCCGTCCGGACTTTTTTTAAAAAGGAGGAGGGAGGGTCTTGCTATTTACTATTTTCCAATGTTTTGCTATTTTTGTTGAAGATGACCGACAAGTCGAAAGTGACCAAATGTGTCGGGGACACTTCTAAACAGTGATTCTCCATTATACTGTCCAGAGAAACAAAAAACACATCTAAATTCAGTACATTTTGTTAAATATTTGTGGCAATAGACGTGTGGTTGCCTGTAAAATAATATACGGTAACACTGTAAAGATTTGTAACTAACTGTTTGCAATATTATTTTTTTCTCTTCAATTTGGGTCAACAAAATTATAATTGTTGTTTGTATGCCTGCCTGTGATCTGGTAAAGAAAGATGTTTCATTTATGAATGAATCGATAAAATGACAAATAGGTTTTGAATGCTATTTAACATAACATGCATAACATTTTTTAACAACAGTTATATTTTTAAACTCAATATAAAAAACAAAACAAAAATGAAATAAATATGAAATAAATATATACAAACATTTACAAATCTTTCTAGTGTTTAAGTATGTTACAGTCAACACTTCTCTTCCCCCATTTAATGATTATTTATTGAATTAAAGTATTTTTGAAATGTTGAAAATAATTTAAAACTGTGTGTCTAGATCGTTGTTTAAAATGAAAATGTCTTTCGAATTGATGAAAGTATTTCTTAATTATTTCAACACACCAAGATAATTGGGCATGATATGGGTCACTCAAGGGGTCAGGAACATCCATGGTTAGATATACTGTAAAACACTTTAAAAAAAATTGCGGGTACTTTAAAGCTATTAAGGTGACCCCAAAAAAAAAAAAAAGTTTAAATAGTAAATAGTAAAAAAAATGGAGGCGGACGAGGAGTTCCTTTATTACCCGCGGGCGGGGACGGGCGATTTGTTTATATTTTTACTGGGCCTAGAATAAACCGGGCAAGAAAGTTATTAAAAGAAATGAAATGAAAGTTACATAGAAAGTTAGGCCTAACACATGAATATTGAACATGACAATGTACTACATATATTTATTCGTTCAAGGAAGCGAAAATGAAGAATTTAATTAAGAATACATGAAATGATGAAACAGAAATCAAATATGACTTGAACGTGACAATGTGTGAAAAAATCACGCCCATAAAAATAACCACTATTAAATTATTTATTTCTGAATGTTGCAAACATGTGGTTTCAGCATAGCCGATTTACTGTTTATGGTTTCAGTCTGTTGTGGTTTTATAGTCTGATAGTGACAGTTACTGTGTTAGACCTTGAAATAATGCTGTTGATATAAAGGCAAATCTCTTAGACAACCAATAATAATTTGAAAGAATTTATGTTGCAACAAATTTTCGAATTGAATAAATAAGTGTTCAAAATGCAATTAAATGTTATGTTATGCAATAGACAGATGATTGTTTTTGCAATGTTATTATATATTCAAAATTCAATGGAACTTTTACCAAATGATATAGGCCTACAATGGAAATGTATGTAATTATATATAAATAGGTCAGTATCTATAGGCTGCAATCACAGATGGTGGAAACCACCACTAACAAAACCTCTAATATACTACCAAAGAATACTACCAAGCAATTGTAGTTCAGATATAAAACTGTATGAATTTTCGCGTACCTATCCCAGTACATGCAGTACCTATTATGTTTAAATTTATTTCCTGTAAAAATTACCCAACCCATGAACATATTTTGGACTCTATAGGGTCAATGTTTGGAATCATGAATGTATGGGAGTATAATTAGGTCTTGTTTTGCCACATATCAACGCTGGAAATTACCCTTATGAAATTACACTACAGACAGGGAAGTTTTGCACTACGCCATAAAGGTAGTTAGGTAATTACTCAGGCTAATTAACACGATCACATTTACTGAATATCAACTAGTGTTTAATGATGCAACATCACAGAACAAGAGAGAGTGTTGGAATGGCTAAACACAGCCCGTGGTATAACAGTAGGGAAGGGCAATATACCAACTGGCGTGACTACATTCTTCTCCTTAACCACTTTAAACTGTCCATTTATAGCTGGAGAAGGCAACATAGGTAGTTGATGATAAACGCAGTAGTTATCATAACATTACAGTCACTATATGAAAGTTACTAATCTAATATAAGTCAAAGGAGCCAAACAAAGGGGTTCCGTAGGTAAACAGTACTTGCAAACAGGTTAAACTTCCCAATGTGGGAATCTAACTCTGAGGCCACCACAGGGGTAGACTGCCCTCCGGCCATGGGGTATTATTCTTCCCCTTTTACATGATAAAGGCAACATATTGCCAGGCCAAACAGTCAGTCTATAAAACGAAGTCATTGAAATGCTTTGGGGGTTTGCGTTGGCGGCTGGACCGTCGAGGTGAAGCAGGTGGTTGCGAAGTCACTTGGTGCTCCAAGCTTGCAGGTTGATATGATTCGCTTGTACCAGGAAAATGTTCTGGAAGTGAGTCATGTGCAGATGGACCGGCTGGGGTACATGTGGGGTTGATGCTGACAGGAACTGTTTCAGCTCGTGAATCGCCAACAGAAAGAGTCTCAGAGTAGCTTGCAGGTGTCGATAACACGGATGGGATGACAGGTGGAACGGGGGGCGCAGTCATAGACTCGTCAATATGAATGCCAATGTCCACAAGGTCTTCTGATTCTGAAGAATGTCTGTCTGGGGATGAAGAGCTATGTTCCCATGAACTTGGAACTTTGAAGCACTCAGATCGCTTGACACGGTATGACATACTTCTCAACTGGGAGCCTGTAAACTTGCGAATGTTACACCAGTCTTGGTCAATAGATGTCACCAAGTACCGTTGTCTCGCGTGAAGCTTACTGCGATCAGAGTAGAGATAAACAATATCTCCGACATCAACATGCGCTGAAGGGGCAACCGAGCTTAAAGGTGCCTTTGACTTTTCACTATGGGGATGGTTTGAAGAGCGAAGCTTATGTTGTGTCTGGATCATTTGTATGTCCGAGAACGGAATCTGCTCATTTGTAAACTGGTCCCGCTGTGACCACATTTCACGAGAGGAGAGTCCGCGTGACCGGATGCGCGAGTTTAAGCTTGCTGTTGCGATGGAGAGAACTAATGATGAGACCGGACCTCCCATGGGTTGTTGACGTAACAGCTCATCTTCCAATTCGCGAACTGCCTTTTCGGCGATAGGATTTTTGTTTGGATTCTTGATGCGTCCAATCTCAATACTCAAATGTTGTTGTTTGAGCAGCTCATCATGTCGGAGACGGGTAAACCCGGGAGCAGGATCGGTGCGTATCACTGCTGGTGGACCATCAAGGGGTCTCAGGTTGATACATAAGCGAATTAAGGCTTCGCGGAGTGTATCATGACGTTCATTCTCGACAAAACATGTGGCTGTTAGTGATGTGACGTTTTCCCGCAATAGTAGAATGAACTGGCGGTTACGTCGAATGACGTCAGCTGCAAATGAAGCGCCAACTATTTCAGGAGGGTCACCTGTTGACTGTGGGATCTTCATGTGTGGTGTAGTGCGCAAGGATGCGCAATGATGGCAACTAAATGTAACTTGTTCTATTGCCTTATCCATATCGAGAGCAAAGAATGAGCGACGGGTCACGGAAGTTAGCTGATGTCGCGTAGGATGGTCAAGTTGAATGTGGAGTGCTGTGAGTAAGCCATTTAGTACATCCCGTGGGACTACGATGCATTCACGTGTCGGCGCTAGAGGCTGCTCACGGTTGACGACTAACAGACCATCTTTGGCAATAGTAACTGCATTGAGGTAACGCTTGACATCCTTAATATTTGTGAGTTTCTTGGATGGTCGGGTACCCTGAATCAGGTGGGCATGAGCTCGACGTAAATCTGGACATTCTAACTGGACAGCTGACCAGGCACTTCTACTTGTGAATGGTATCCGTGCTTTCCCAGTGATGATATCCTGAGTTGAGACACGTAGGACCGTAGACTCCTCTTCACGTTGCACAAAGGCACATATCTGACATGTTGGATGCAGACAATCAGGTGCGTTACGGCTTGCAAAATCTGAAGGTATATTTGCGGATCCAGCAAGGTGCCGAATGGAGGCTTGATAACGACTAACGGTTGAGAGGAATGTTGAAACACGAGGACTTGCTGAAAATTCCCCACGACAGAGTTTCTCAAAGGCTTGTACACATGGCTTGCTGTCGGTGAGGATACATGCATGATGTTTGGACTGAATTATAAATGGACTGAAGTGCTTGGTTGCTGACGATATAGCGAGAGCTTCAACTTCACACGGTAACCATGTAGGTTGACGCCCACGCAATTTGGCACTGAAGAAACCGGCTAGGTGTGGTTTGTTATTGCGAGTGACATACATGGTTGCACCGATGCTGTGCTTCTTAACCGAGCCATCAGTCACGATCCATATTTGATCATCTGGACGAGGCAGTGTAATTGTACGGTTTGAAGCCAGGGCAGCTTGAGCCAACTTAAATGATGTTGTTAGCTGATCAGTCCAGTGGACTTTGTCTTGAGATGGGAGACCTGAAACAGCATCGTCTAAGGGTGCCAATAGTGTGGCGCAGTCCGGAAGGACGCGAGCCAAAACCTTATACGCTCCAATAAAGGATCTCATACCCCGAACCTTGTCTGGAAGGGCACATGTGGAGAGCGTAGATACTCGGTGAGGGCTGGCTTGTAGTGTACCGTTAGACCAAATCCAACCAAGGATGAGGGTACTCTTGGGGCAAATAACTGTCTTGGAAGCTGAAAGGCGGAGATGACATTTGTACAGGGCGTGCAGTACTGATCTCCAATTATCGTACAACTCGTCAATAGTGTTACCGCCACAGTACAGATCGTCAGCTAGCTTGGTGACGACACCTTTCTCCAGAAGGTCACCAAGGACGCGACACATGAGTTCTTCAAGCGCTGTCTCCGAACCGGGCATACCCATCGCTGATCGTGTATAAACACGGATACCTCGGAAAGGTGTAGCAACACCACAGTATTTCATGGACTCGCGGGACAGTGGGATCTGATAGAAGGCACTTGTGAGATCTGTGGCAATAAGGAACTTCCATTTTGCAATTGAACGCAACGTAGAATTGACATCAGGCATGAGTGATGGCTGAGGTTTGCTGTATCTGCCTACGTCGGCGAACGCAGTGACTAGTCGAAAGCCACCACTAGGCTTTTTGATCAGGAATGAGGGATTCAGATATTCAACGTTCACTCCTACATCTTCAGGACGCGCAAAAACTCCAAGTTTTTCGAGGTCATCAAATTTGCGTTGCAGTTCCTGAAGTTTGTCTGTAGCATACTGTGGTAAGCGGCCCTTGCGTTGCGGAGGTTGCACTGGGCCCATATTAACTACTGCTTGAAATGGGCCGGCGCTACCGTTATAACCCGGAAAGGTTGGGTTGAATATCTCATCATACTCAACGTGGAGTGCACGGAACTTATCCTGTGTGCTAGTCGGAAGCATATTATCTGGATCAACCTTTACAGCGGTGGAGAATACAGTTGTTGGTAGAATCTTAGAGTTGCGGCTAGTAATGGCTGATATTTGACATTCTGACTGCTCTGCGTTAGACGGGGGCGAGAATATCTGGCAAACCTGACCAAATTGTTCTTGGCGCTTAAGGACGAGTGGCTCAGGTGTGAGGTTAGGGATTCTGACCTTTCCGGATACGCTACGGACGAGACATGGAGGGGGCCATACAGGACTGTGTGTCCTAGCGATACTCGTGTCTGTACGTGGTTCGAGCGCGAAGTCTGAGTCTTGGTCGGCGATAGTAGCTGGAAGGTCTACTTCGATGTATTCGCCAGGCCATAATGTTGTCATCTGAGGAGGGGCTCGTAGTAAGTGTGCACGGCGTACGGCATGATGATCAGATGATTCTTTTGCCCCATACGGATAATACGTGCCATTGTTTAATATGACTTGATGTTTTGCTGGACGAATGGCTATGTCATTCGCTTCCATGAATGGAGTACCACCCAGTATGTCAACATCGAGCTTCTCAACTACCAAACCATCAAAACAAAACTGGTGGCCATCCCGTGTAACTGTGAAAGATGTCTCTCCTTTAATGATCAGGGGAGAGGATCCATCGGCTTGGTGGGCAGATTGTGAACTCTTGTTGATTCTGACTCCTAGCGTTTTAGCTGCTGACTCGCGTATCAGATTGCCTGTGGCACCGCTGTCGATGGTGACTCGGACGTTATGGTGCCGATAAAAGGTGTCAAGGTAAGGCGATTGACGTATCTGGATACGGAGGGAGGGAACACTGACTGGAGGCTCTGTGTCATCTTCAACAAATGCGCATGACAGATCTGCGCTGGACTCTTCATCGTCGTCATCGAAAATATTCGCAACTTGTCTGGCACGTGCTATGTACTTCCTGTCATGTTCAGGCAGGTGTTTACACTCGCTGAGGTAATGGTTGGAGTCCGTACGTCCAACCTGCTTGCATAGTGGACATGATTTGGCGAATCGACTCGGTCTGATGAGCTTGGAGGGTGCTCTCCTGGGTGGCTTGTGTCGTACCGGTGGTTGAGATGAGTAAGCACGCATTGATCGGGCATCTTCAGACGTGTGTAACTCGTCCAAAAGAGAGTCCAGTGCCTGCGAGATCTCAGGCTTAATAGAAGCTAGGCTGCGGGATCGTAACTCAGTTCCATACCTTTGCTTCACGAGGCGAGGGAGATCAGGGTGCACGAGCTGTAGCCATGTCACGACGATAAAGTTCTCCAGAGTTGGTGTGATCTCCTCGTCTTCGGTAACCTGTTGTCCATAGTGGGAGATTCCCCCACCTTGATGCAGAAGATTATCTTCAAGAAAAGCCATTAATCTTTGGTACAGATCTTCCGGTCTCTCGTCAGCATTTAACCGAATCATAGAAAGATCAAGGATATGTCCGCCTGTCGTCTGGAATCCATAGTGAAGTCTGATTGATTGCCATATTTGGTTGATGGAAGTTGAATTTTTGACGATGGTGTTACGCGCAATAACCGGGCAGAAGTTTGCTATTTGACCCAGCATCAATTCTAACATGGTATTTTTCTGGTCTGCGGTTAGGCGTCTGGCTTCTGGAACAGCCTCTCCATCGTCTGCTAAACCGCGAAGGGGAGATCCCCTTGTCTTCTTCTCCCATCTGTAATCATCACGCATGAATGGGGCAAAATTAGGGTCAAGCGACAGCGTGTATACTAGGTTATGCTTCCAGTTCTCAAACGAACTGGCGGTCTCACACTTAGACAGTGACCATTGCTTTGGTGCACGGTGTGTAGCGGCCATGGTAAGGGCTATGATTGTCAATACACGGAGTAAAGATGAACACTTGTTGAATTTCAATGGTAAATGTTTTAACAGCTACAGTATCAGCTGGCTGATCGCTCACCCGCTTGTGAAAAGTTAATAGTCCGAGTACACTTCAACACGAAATTCGGCGATATATTAAGCTTAAGCTTACTTCAGTTTGCTTGAAGATTATCACTCCAGACAGTTGAAATGGATGGAAACGTTTCCCGACGCTGCCAACACGCCATAAAGGTAGTTAGGTAATTACTCAGGCTAATTAACACGATCACATTTACTGAATATCAACTAGTGTTTAATGATGCAACATCACAGAACAAGAGAGAGTGTTGGAATGGCTAAACACAGCCCGTGGTATAACAGGAGTAGGGAAGGGCAATATACCAACTGGCGCTAGTTCCACCTGCTGTGTGTGTGTCTGGCCCCGGTATTACAAACACCAACCAAAGACAGTGCCCAATAAAATCATGATGTGTCTATCACAAGTTTTAAATGTGGTTGAGTTTGTCATTGGCTAAAGGTTTTGATTGACATGTGTAGGTGTAGGTTTACATTACATGTGGCGTACCAAACATAAACCTTATATCAGGCTATATAATGGCCTATAGAGGGCCCTAGACAGAATTGGGAGTCCTTCCAGAAATCATGTGAGCGTTGGAATGCATCTTTAATATATTTTGATTTCCGTGGAGCTGACAGTCTCCCAAGCAACCATATGGATAAACCAACAAACACTATTATGTAAAATCTGAAAATTGGATAACGGGCTAAAGTTGATCCTTGAAGATCTTACATAAATACATTTGTAGCTATGTCAGGTTTTGTGGCTCTTGAATTAGAGAGGAAATTGTATACTTTTAGGTCAGTATGTAAAATTGTTGTTTCATTAAATTAAGGCGTAGTAACATGTCAGTGAATGCCTAAGGTGATTAAAGTGGATGTCTCTCATTCTGAAAGGATCCAGATGTAAAAGAAACTGCGTCTAATTGTTACATGAACGTTATTACAGTTATCTTTTTCCGAAAAGGACCGTGATGTCCACAGGAGTCCAATTCCTCATCATTGTTATGATAGCCGTCTGGCGTTTCAATTTTAAAATACTCAAACTACAAGGTGTTCATAAAACCGGGTGCATGTGTTTGCGCAACTTGTTTATCATGAATACATCATGTTGGTTGTAATATGTTTATACACACAGAAAGATGAAAGACTAAGCTTTTAAATGCCGTTTATTTCATCTGATTTGGTTTTGTCAATCCTAAGATATACTAAAAGCTACCAAAAGTCGACGTTGTGCCTCGTTTACATACTGTACAGAATGATCATTATGAGCTTCAAATCTATACTAACATTTGGTCTATCCATGGACATCAATCCGTCTTGAAACGTCTGGAGTTGTCTTTTGACCATATTTGTTTTATAAAAGTGACTGAAGAACAAAAATGAATCAATTAACTAAAATATTAGGGTCATTGCCATTCTTTTATATGAAATAAATATTGTAATTAGGTTATGCCTCTTGGACAATTCGTGCGGTAGAACTTGTTTTTACGGCGGCACTTGGAAACAAGCTCAGATCTTTTGTTGAGGAGTCGCATATCTCCGCGCCGTCATAGCTGCCCATGGTGACGTCAAATGTCCAATTGCTGCTCTTTGTAATCCATGGTGTGCCTTCGTCGAATAAAAGTGACTTTCCGGAGTGAAGAATGATTTCGGATTCCTGCTTGGAGATTCTTTCATACTTCTTGGCGATTCTTTCATACTTCTTGGCGAATATCAATACAAATTATATGGAACTATTTCATTCTGTGATTTTCAACTGCTGACAAATTTGTTTCGAAGATATAGATGCCACCTCTCCTTTCATCAGGGGTTAAGGGCAGTGTCAACCCGGCACTTGTTGAAAAATTGAATTTGACATTTCTCTATTATTATATACTTATTTCCCATTCTTTTGGGTGAAAATTTGTTGTTTTAGTAAGTTTGAGTCAGGAAAAGGCACGTGGTTATTTGGCGGGAAATTAAGCGGAGTTCCGCGCTTTTCAGATGCTGCAACAGCTGTTCGATCTTTGCAATACGCGCTGAATCTTCCCGTGCGTAATACTAGACGCGCCGCTTATATCTGCGACGTAGACGCGAAAAACAAAAGAGCGCAAAACAATGTCTAAAAATGTAAACAACGGCCAATCTTACGACCATTTAAATTTCAGTTTTATTCCAATTTCTTCACATTTTGACAATATAAATTGAATCTGATAGTTTTTTGTGTATTGTTTATACTAAATATACTCAAAATATCTCCAGATATGCATCCATTTCTAGCTAAATGTATGCAAACAAACCCTAAATTTATACTTTTCCGATGTTTTTAGCAATATTTTCAAAACTAAGCCTCATTTTGGAAAAAGAAAAACGGCGATCCAAGACAAAATTGTCTTGTTTACAAAAATCTATATTAGAACAAATTACCAATTTGGGTTAAAAAAAAATATATAAAAAATATCGCTTTTTGGTTCATTTCTCAACAATTAGTTTGTTTGGTATCACATTGATATCATTATCGGATTCCTTATCAAATTTCCTTTCTATAAATGTACACTTTTTATTTTTTATTTAATATTCTCAAACTTAGAATCAAAAGTTGATCATCAAAAAAATAGGGTTGATACTTCCCTTAATTAGAAAAAAATAAACAAACAAACAACCTTGCGTGTACGGGCCGTGCCCACTGCAATACATAAATTACACCGTTTGCTGATGTTTGAATATGGTTTTGCTTGACGCCTTATCAACCCATGCAAGTCCGAATTGGGGAGGGTAAGTAAGCAGATCACAGAGAGGATTGTCAAACAATTGGCCGTAATAGGAACGTATGGAGAAACACTGACGCGGTACTCGGTTGGTTCGGAAGAATCTGCAATAAGAAAGATTCTTCGTTTATATGCTTCGATATCATAGAATTCTACCCGTTAATCACTGAGAAGCTCTTGAATAACGCACTAGTCTTCGCATCACAGCATAGATTAGTGATTTAGACCGAAAAAATATTCACGCTAAGCAGACATTTCTTTTCAATTGAGATGAAGCATGGACAAAGAAAAGCAACAGCCTGTTCGATATAACAATGGAGTCATGACGGAGCCGAATGCTGCGAATTGACTGTTGTATATCTACTCTCCAATCTGAAAGAACTATGCGGCAACATTGCCTATACATAGATGACGGACTAGCTGTATTACAAGAAACAAAATTATGTACAAATCAAAAACAACGAACTCCGCATTATAACAATTGAAGTATTATAGCTGATAATGTTTAAAATAATTAAAGGGATGATGTCTTTGATCATATAAAATCATTTTATTCAGACTTATACAGGCTGTAACAAAAAAAGTTATACAGTTTTGAAAAAAATATTAAAAATATCTCCCGTGGAATTTCTGTTTCGAGTTTCAATGGCATGCAAGGGGGATTTTCTTAGCTTTCGAATAAGCTTTGTTTCATGACAATCGATGGTCGGTAAGCAGAGATATGATCAATTGTCTAAAGTAGTCATGAAATCACCTGGGCCACTTTCGTTTAATCAATGGTAAAACCACTGGGAGGAATATGCATGGAATCGAATCAGGAACACAGCAGTAGAGCGCTCTTGTTAGACAACAATGGATCGTTTCAAGTGGTTAAAAGTATTACAAAGAAGGTTAGGTCTTTACAAATATTATTTATTTATTTTATGAATTTATTTATTCAAATGAAATAAAACTATTTGAAAAATAATGATATTGTTCTCTTTATGTTCCTTGCATGATACCCTAACCATTTAATTTATACAAGCAAGATTGTATGATATTATTGTGAAAGTGGCCCAACCCGATTTCTAGACGACTTAGTAGATTGGTCATAAATTTTAAACGCAAGTAGTTAAAAAGACCAAATAAAATGATTCTGGTAGCCAAAACGGTACTTAACACAGAGTGTAAGAGATTTTGACATTGCAAGATTTTAACATTGAACTAAAAATAAAATTGCGATTGTATAACTTTTTTTGTTACAGTCTGTATACAAGTTAAAGTAATATAAATCGAAATGAGTTTACTAGCTAGTATTGACATTCCAAAACTAACGGGTGACCAACGAATATTGTGTGAGAATGAACTCATAAAAAAATGACACCAAATAAATCACCAGGTAGTGATGGTCTATCAAATAACTTTTATTTTTATTTCTGGAATCACCTAGATCCTTTGTTGGTTAAATCATTGAATTTTGGGTACTCATGGTCAACTGTCGGTTTCTCAAACCTGGCAAAAATCAAAGGTAATAACAAATTGGCGTCCCATATCTTTGCTGAACATAGATTATAAAATAGGTACAAAAAGTATTTCCAAAAGGATCGAATAAATGTTATCCACGAACTCCGCATTATAACAATTAAAGTATTATAGCTGATTATGTTTAAAATAATTAAAGGGATGATGTCTTTGATCATATAAAATCATTTTATTCAGACTTATATACAAGTTAAAGTGCTATAAATCGAAATGAGTTTACTAGCTAGTATTGACATTCCAAAACTAACGGGTGACCAACAAATATTGTGTGAAAATGAACTCATAACAAAAATGACACCAAATAAATCACCAGGTAGTGATGGTCTATCAAATAACTTTTATTTTCATTTCTGGAATCACCTAGATCCTTTGTTGGTTAAATTATTGAATTTTGGGTACTCATGGTCAACTGTCGGTTTCTCAAACCTGGCAAAAATCAAAAGTTAATAACAAATTGGCGTCCCATATCTTTGCTGAACATAGATTATAAAATAGGTACAAAAAGTATTTCCAAAAGGATCGAATAAATGTTATCCAGTATTATTGTTGAAGACCAAACAGCGTTTGTAAAAGGTCGATATATTGGGGAAAACATTCGTTTAGTTGAAGATGTCATTGAATATTCAAACCAAACAAAACATCCAGGTATGTTATTATTAGCTGACTTAGAGAAAGCATATGATTCCGTGTAGTGGAATTTTATGTTTGCAACCTTAAAGAAGTTCAATTTTGGTCCGAGCCTAATATCTTGGATAAAATGTTTCTATAGTAATCCAATGAGTTGTGTAATTAAAAAGAGATTTTCCTCTGGTTGGTTTAATTGGTGTTACCTTCATGTAAGGGATCACGAAAATAACAACACTAAGAGAATCACGAAAATATGCTAACATACTACTTAATACTGTGTACTGTTAAAAGTACAGTTATGTAATGTATATATAACTAATGCTACCATTAGTCGCGTAATGGTTTATATGACTATATATATATATATATTATTAATATTATTAATATTGTTATTATTATTATTACTATTATTAGTACATCGGGGGTTGGGGCAATGGGGATTCTGTGGCAAGCTCCTGATTAACCTTTCATATAGAAGTTCCTGTGTTCTTTGAATAGTATTACTATATATATATATATTGTTAATATTATTTATATTATTATTATTACTACTATTAGTACATCGGGGGTTGGGGCATTGGGGATTCTGTGGCAAGCTCCTGAATAACCTTTCATATAGAAGTTCCTGTGTTCTTTGAATAGTATTACTATATATATATATATTGTTAATATTATTTATATTATTATTATTACTACTATTAGTACATCGGGGGTTGGGGCATTGGGGATTCTGTGGCAAGCTCTTGATTAACCTTTCATATAGTAGTTCCTGTGTTTTATGAATAGGACTCCTATATATACATTATTAATATTATTTATATTATTATTATTATTACTATTATTAGTACATCGGGGGTTGGGGCATTGGGGATTCTGTGGCAAGCTCTTGATTAACCTTTCATATAGTAGTTCCTGTGTTTTATGAATAGTACTCCTATATATATACATTATTAATATTATTTATATTATTATTATTATTATTACTATTATTAGTACATCGGGGGTTGGGGCATTGGGGATTCTGTGGCAAGCGCTTGATTGACCTTTCATACAGTAGTTCCTGTGTTTTATGAATAGTATTACTATATATATATATATTGTTAATATTATTTATATTATTATTATTACTACTTTTAGTACATCGGGGGTTGGGGCATTGGGGATTCTGTGGCAAGCTCTTGATTGTCCTTTCATATAGTAGTTCCTGTGTTTTATGAATAGTATTACTCTATTATTTATATTATTATTACTACTACTATTAGTACATCGGGGGTTGGGGCATTGGGGATTCTGTGGCAAGCTCTTGATTAACCTTTCATATAGTAGTTCCTGTGTTTTATGAATAGTACTCCTATATATATATATATACATTATTAATATTATTTATATTGTTATTATTATTACTATTATTAGTACATCGGGGGTTGAGGCATTGGGGATTCTGTGGCAAGCTCTTGATTAACCTTGCATATAGTAGTTCCTGTGTTTTATGAATAGTACTCCTATATATATATATATACATTATTAATATTATTTATATTATTATTATTATTATTACTATTATTAGTACATCGGGGGTTGGGGCATTGGGGATTCTGTGGCAAGCTCTTGATTGACCTTTCAAACAGTAGTTCCTGTGTTTTATGAATAGTACTCCTATATATATATACATTATTAATATTATTTATATTGTTATTATTATTACTATTATTAGTACATCGGGGGTTGGGGCATTGGGGATTCTGTGGCAAGCTCTTGATTAACCTTTCATATAGTAGTTCCTGTGTTTTATGAATAGTACTCCTATATATATACATATATATATACATTATTAATATTATTTATATTATTATTATTATTATTACTATTATTAGTACATCGGGGGTTGGGGCATTGGGGATTCTGTGGCAAGCTCTTGATTGACCTTTCAAACAGTAGTTCCTGTGTTTTATGAATAGTACTCCTATATATATATACATTATTAATATTATTTATATTGTTATTATTATTACTACTATTAGTACATCGGGGGTTGGGGCATTGGGGATTCTGTGGCAAGCTCTTGATTAACCTTTCATATAGTAGTTCCTGTGTTTTATGAATAGGACTCCTATATATACATTATTAATATTATTTATATTATTATTATTATTACTATTATTAGTACATCGGGGGTTGGGGCATTGGGGATTCTGTGGCAAGCTCTTGATTAACCTTTCATATAGTAGTTCCTGTGTTTTATGAATAGTACTCCTATATATATACATTATTAATATTATTTATATTATTATTATTATTATTACTATTATTAGTACATCGGGGGTTGGGGCATTGGGGATTCTGTGGCAAGCTCTTGATTGACCTTTCATACAGTAGTTCCTGTGTTTTATGAATAGTATTACTATATATATATATATTGTTAATATTATTTATATTATTATTATTACTACTTTTAGTACATCGGGGGTTGGGGCATTGGGGATTCTGTGGCAAGCTCTTGATTGTCCTTTCATATAGTAGTTCCTGTGTTTTATGAATAGTATTACTCTATTATTTATATTATTATTACTACTACTATTAGTACATCGGGGGTTGGGGCATTGGGGATTCTGTGGCAAGCTCTTGATTAACCTTTCATATAGTAGTTCCTGTGTTTTATGAATAGTACTCCTATATATATATACATTATTAATATTATTTATATTGTTATTATTACTACTACTATTAGTACATCGGGGGTTGGGGCATTGGGGATTCTGTGGCAAGCTCTTGATTAACCTTTCATATAGTAGTTCCTGTGTTTTATGAATAGTACTCCTATATATATATACATTATTAATATTATTTATATTGTTATTATTACTACTACTATTAGTACATCGGGGGTTGGGGCATTGGGGATTCTGTGGCAAGCTCTTGATTGTCCTTTCATAAAGTAGTTCCTGTGTTTTATGAATAGTATTACTATATATATATATTGTTAATATTATTTATATTATTATTATTACTACTATTAGTACATCGGGGGTTGGGGCATTGGGGATTCTGTGGCAAGCTCTTGATTGTCCTTTCATATAGTAGTTCCTGTGTTTTATGAATAGTACTCCTATATATATATACATTATTAATATTATTTATATTATTATTATTATTACTATTATTAGTACATCGGGGGTTGGGGCATTGGGGATTCTGTGGCAAGCTCTTGATTAACCTTTCATATAGTAGTTCCTGTGTTTTATGAATAGTACTCCTATATATATATACATTATTAATATTATTTATATTATTATTATTATTATTACTATTATTAGTACATCGGGGGTTGGGGCATTGGGGATTCTGTGGCAAGCTCTTGATTGACCTTTCAAACAGTAGTTCCTGTGTTTTATGAATAGTACTCCTATATATATATACATTATTAATATTATTTATATTGTTATTATTACTACTACTATTAGTACATCGGGGGTTGGGGCATTGGGGATTCTGTGGCAAGCTCTTGATTGTCCTTTCATAAAGTAGTTCCTGTGTTTTATGAATAGTATTACTCTATTATTTATATTATTATTACTACTACTATTAGTACATCGGGGGTTGGGGCATTGGGGATTCTGTGGCAAGCTCTTGATTAACCTTTCATATAGTAGTTCCTGTGTTTTATGAATAGTACTCCTATATATATATACATTATTAATATTATTTATATTATTATTATTATTATTACTATTATTAGTATATCGGGGGTTGGGGCACTGGGGATTCTGTGGCAAGCTCTTGATTAACCTTTCATATAGTAGTTCCTGTGTTTTATGAATAGTACTCCTATATATATACATTATTAATATTATTTATATTATTATTATTATTACTATTATTAGTACATCGGGGGTTGGGGCATTGGGGATTCTGTGGCAAGCTCTTGATTGACCTTTCATACAGTAGTTCCTGTGTTTTATGAATAGTATTACTATATATATATATTGTTAATATTATTTATATTATTATTATTACTACTATTAGTACATCGGGGGTTGGGGCATTGGGGATTCTGTGGCAAGCTCTTGATTGTCCTTTCATATAGTAGTTCCTGTGTTTTATGAATAGTATTACTCTATTATTTATATTATTATTACTACTACTATTAGTACATCGGGGGTTGGGGCATTGGGGATTCTGTGGCAAGCTCTTGATTAACCTTTCATATAGTAGTTCCTGTGTTTTATGAATAGTACTCCTATATATATATATACATTATTAATATTATTTATATTGTTTTTATTATTACTATTATTAGTACATCGGGGGTTGGGGCATTGGGGATTCTGTGGCAAGCTCTTTATTAACCTTTCATATAGTAGTTCATGTGTTTTATGAATAGTACTCCTATATATATATATACATTATTAATATTATTTATATTGTTTTTATTATTACTATTATTAGTACATCGGGGGTTGGGGCATTGGGGATTCTGTGGCAAGCTCTTGCTTAACCTTTCATATAGTAGTTCCTGAGTTTTATGAATAGTACTCCTATATATATATATACTTTATTATTTATATTATTATTATTATTACTACTACTATTAGTACATCGGGGGTTGGGGCATTGGGGATTCTGTGGCAAGCTCTTGATTAACCTTTCATATAGTAGTTCCTGTGTTTTATGAATAGTACTCCTATATATATATATATATACATTATTAATATTATTTATATTGTTTTTATTATTACTATTATTAGTACATCGGGAGTTGGGGCATTGGGGATTCTGTGGCAAGCTCTTGATTAACCTTTCATATAGTAGTTCCTGTGTTTTATGAATAGTACTCCTATATATATATATATACATTATTAATATTATTTATATTATTATTATTATTACTACTACTATTAGTACATCGGGGGTTGGGGCATTGGGGATTCTGTGGCAAGCTCTTGATTAACCTTTCATATAGTAGTTCCTGTGTTTTATGAATAGTACTCCTATATATATATATACATGATTAATATTATTTATATTATTATTATTATTATTACTATTATTAGTACATCGGGGGTTGGGGCATTGGGGATTCTGTGGCAAACTCTTGATTGACCTTTCATACAGTAGTTCCTGTGTTTTATGAATAGTATTACTATATATATATATATTTAATATTATTTATATTATTATTATTACTACTATTAGTACATCGGGGGTTGGGGCATTGGGGATTCTGTGGCATGCTCTTGATTGTCCTTTCATATAGTAGTTCCTGTGTTTTATGAATAGTATTACTCTATTATTTATATTATTACTACTACTACTATTAGTACATCGGGGGTTGGGGCATTGGGGATTCTGTGGCAAGCTCTTGATTAACCTTTCATAGAGTAGTTCCTGTGTTTTATGAATAGTACTCCTATATATATATATACTTTATTATTTATATTATTATTATTATTATTACTATTATTAGTACATCGGGGGTTGGGGCATTGGGGAGTCTGTGGCAAGCTCTTGATTGACCTTTCATACAGTAGTTCCTGTGTTTTATGAATAGTATTACTATATATATATATATATTGTTAATATTATTTATATTATTATTATTACTACTATTAGTACATCGGGGGTTGGGGCATTGGGGATTCTGTGGCAAGCTCTTGATTAACCTTTCATATAGTAGTTCCTGTGTTTTATGAATAGTACTCCTATATATATACATTATTAATATTATTTATATTATTATTATTACTATTATTAGTACATCGGGGGTTGGGGCATTGGGGATTCTGTGGCAAACTCTTGATTGACCTTTCATACAGTAGTTCCTGTGTTTTATGAATAGTATTACTATATATATATATATATTTAATATTATTTATATTATTATTATTACTACTATTAGTACATCGGGGGTTGGGGCATTGGGGATTCTGTGGCATGCTCTTGATTGTCCTTTCATATAGTAGTTCCTGTGTTTTATGAATAGTATTACTCTATTATTTATATTATTACTACTACTACTATTAGTACATCGGGGGTTGGGGCATTGGGGATTCTGTGGCAAGCTCTTGATTAACCTTTCATAGAGTAGTTCCTGTGTTTTATGAATAGTACTCCTATATATATATATACTTTATTATTTATATTATTATTATTATTATTACTATTATTAGTACATCGGGGGTTGGGGCATTGGGGAGTCTGTGGCAAGCTCTTGATTGACCTTTCATACAGTAGTTCCTGTGTTTTATGAATAGTATTACTATATATATATATATTTAATATTATTTATATTATTATTATTACTACTATTAGTACATCGGGGGTTGGGGCATTGGGGATTCTGTGGCATGCTCTTGATTGTCCTTTCATATAGTAGTTCCTGTGTTTTATGAATAGTATTACTCTATTATTTATATTATTACTACTACTACTATTAGTACATCGGGGGTTGGGGCATTGGGGATTCTGTGGCAAGCTCTTGATTAACCTTTCATAGAGTAGTTCCTGTGTTTTATGAATAGTACTCCTATATATATATATACTTTATTATTTATATTATTATTATTATTATTACTATTATTAGTACATCGGGGGTTGGGGCATTGGGGAGTCTGTGGCAAGCTCTTGATTGACCTTTCATACAGTAGTTCCTGTGTTTTATGAATAGTATTACTATATATATATATATATTGTTAATATTATTTATATTATTATTATTACTACTATTAGTACATCGGGGGTTGGGGCATTGGGGATTCTGTGGCAAGCTCTTGATTAACCTTTCATATAGTAGTTCCTGTGTTTTATGAATAGTACTCCTATATATATATACATTATTAATATTATTTATATTATTATTATTATTACTATTATTAGTACATCGGGGGTTGGGGCATTGGGGATTCTGTGGCAAGCTCTTGATTAACCTTTCATATAGTAGTTCCTGAGTTTTATGAATAGTACTCCTATATATATATATACTTTATTATTTATATTATTATTATTATTATTATTATTACTATTATTAGTACATCGGGGGTTGGGGCATCGGGGAGTCTGTGGCAAGCTCTTGATTGACCTTTCATACAGTAGTTCCTGTGTTTTATGAATAGTATTACTATATATATATATATATTGTTAATATTATTTATATTATTATTATTATTACTATTATTAGTACATCGGGGGTTGGGGCATTGGGGATTCTGTGGCAAGCTCTTGATTAACCTTTCATATAGTACTTCCTGTGTTTTATGAATAGTACTCCTATATATATACATTATTAATATTATTTATATTATTATTATTATTATTACTATTATTAGTACATCGGGGGTTGGGGCATTGGGGATTCTGTGGCAAGCTCTTGATTGACCTTTCATACAGTAGTTCCTGTGTTTTATGAATAGTATTACTATATATATATATTGTTAATATTATTTATATTATTATTATTACTACTATTAGTACATCGGGGGTTGGGGCATTGGGGATTCTGTGGCAAGCTCTTGATTGTCCTTTCATATAGTAGTTCCTGTGTTTTATGAATAGTATTACTCTATTATTTATATTATTATTACTACTACTATTAGTACATCGGGGGTTGGGGCATTGGGGATTCTGTGGCAAGCTCTTGATTAACCTTTCATATAGTGGTTCCTGTGTTTTATGAATAGTACTCCTATATATACATTATTAATATTATTTATATTATTATTATTATTACTATTATTAGTACATCGGGGGTTGGGGCATTGGGGATTCTGTGGCAAGCTCTTGATTGACCTTTCATACAGTAGTTCCTGTGTTTTATGAACAGTATTACTATATATATATATTGTTAATATTATTTATATTATTATTATTACTACTATTAGTACATCGGGGGTTGGGGCATTGGGGATTCTGTGGCAAGCTCTTGATTGTCCTTTCATATAGTAGTTCCTGTGTTTTATGAATAGTACTCCTATATTTATCCAAACATTCGCCCCTATAATGTAAAGTCACTATATCTAGAGCTATGTTGCCGATACAACGATCACGATATCTTATGCGTCTGAACAAACATTAAGTTGTTCAAGACAACTACCAGCGTTTGCAATGCAAACCAGATCGCACAAGCACCAGAATTAAAGTGACCGTTGCGTTCGACAATACCCGATTTTCAGCTAAAACCGACGGTTGTGGATGTATTCATACTGCATCTGATTCCGTGCAGGATACATGATTACATTTACAAAGGTTGGCGATATATAAGCTCAACAAACAAATTATGACAAGGACAAAAGGGTGTCTATTTTGGCAATGAGTGGGCATAGCCGTTTATTCACAAAATTCAACCAATTTCGGCGAATACCCAAGCTCGATAACCGGATGACAATGAAAATTGAACCCTAAGGTTCGGCCAAACCAGTTAAGAACATTACAACTCCAATTCCTATCACCTGATAAGACACTATAGCATAATTCAATAGTGTTAACTGTCGTTACGCAAACGCGGCTGCTCACTCATACTATGAGAGGCTCACATAAACATTACCAAAATGTTCATTGGAGAGTAACATATTCACTGTATGCCCAGATAGATGTTTATCTCTAATACTCTCTGCGTACGGACAGTTAAATTGCAGTTATAATTTCTTGATTTTGAGCTTAGATACCCGCATGTCATTAATGTATAATTATAAATCAAAATCATGAACGGGCTATACCAGGCATCATCTTCATATTTCATAATGCCCTTATTTACACACGTGAATATATAAATTTCCGCAATGTCTGTAATGCTGGCTGTACTTTGACACCGTCACTTCCAGGCTGTAGGCGTTCCTTTGTACCAACATCTAATACAGTAAAAATAAAACTGAGAAATTGCTGATTAATATGGGAGGACTCGCTGTCGTCCAGCTTATTTCAATAAAACGGGGTGGGTGGGTGTGGATTTAAAATTGTGTGAGCGTACTCTGATAAACGTGTACAGTATATGACAGCATGCCTCGGAGTGGACGTGGCAGGAAAACGGTAGGCAAATACCACACGCTGCTGTCAATCACACAAGCGCGCGAAAACGCCAAAGGAGGTGGGCGTAGCTTTCGATAAATCTATGTAATGCAGATAAACTGCATTAAATTTTGATTATCCAAACATTCGCCCCTATAATGTAAAGTCACTATATCTAGAGCTATGTTGCCGATACAACGATCACGATATCTTATGCGTCTGAACAAACATTAAGTTGTTCAAGACAACTACCAGCGTTTGCAATGCAAACCAGATCGCACAAGCACCAGAATTAAAGTGACCGTTGCGTTCGACAATACCCGATTTTCAGCTAAAACCGACGGTTGTGGATGTATTCATACTGCATCTGATTCCGTGCAGGATACATGATTACATTTACAAAGGTTGGCGATATATAAGCTCAACAAACAAATTATGACAAGGACAAAAGGGTGTCTATTTTGGCAATGAGTGGGCATAGCCGTTTATTCACAAAATTCAACCAATTTCGGCGAATACCCAAGCTCGATAACCGGATGACAATGAAAATTGAACCCTAAGGTTCGGCCAAACCAGTTAAGAACATTACAACTCCAATTCCTATCACCTGATAAGACACTATAGCATAATTCAATAGTGTTAACTGTCGTTACGCAAACGCGGCTGCTCACTCATACTATGAGAGGCTCACATAAACATTACCAAAATGTTCATTGGAGAGTAACATATTCACTGTATGCCCAGATAGATGTTTATCTCTAATACTCTCTGCGTACGGACAGTTAAATTGCAGTTATAATTTCTTGATATATATTATTAATATTATTTATATTATTATTATTATTATTACTATTATTAGTACATCGGGGGTTGGGGCATTGGGGATTCTGTGGCAAGCTCTTGATTGACCTTTCATGAATAGTATTACTATATATATATATTGTTAATATTATTTATATTATTATTATTACTATTATTAGTACATCGGGGGTTGGGGCATTGGGGATTCTGTGGCAAGCTCTTGATTAACCTTTCATATAGTAGTTCCTGTGTTTTATGAATTGTAGTCCTATATATATATACATTATTAATATTATTTATATTATTACTACTATTATTAGTACATCGGGGGTTGGGGCATTGGGGATTCTGTGGCAAGCTCTTGATTAACCTTTCATATAGTAGTTCCTGTGTTTTATGAATTGTAGTCCTATATATATATACATTATTAATATTATTTATATTATTATTATTATTACTATTATTAGTACATCGGGGGTTGGGGCATTGGGGATTCTGTGGCAAGCTCTTGATTGACCTTTCATACAGTAGTTCCTGTGTTTTATGAATAGTATTACTATATATATATATATTGTTAATATTATTTATATTATTTTTATTACTACTATTAGTACATCGGGGGTTGGGGCATTGGGGATTCTGTGGCAAGCTCTTGATTAACCTTTCATATAGTAGTTCCTGTGTTTTATGAATAGTACTCCTATATATATATACATTATTAATATTATTTATATTATTATTATTATTACTATTATTAGTACATCGGGGGTTGGGGCATTGGGGATTCTGTGGCAAGCTCTTGATTAACCTTTCATATAGTAGTTCCTGTGTTTTATGAATAGTACTCCTATATATATACATTATTAATATTATTAATATTATTATTATTATTATTAATATTATTAGTACATCGGGGGGCATTGGGGAGTCTGTGGCAAGCTCCTGAATAACCTTTCATATAGTAGTTCCTGTGTTTTATGAATAGTACTCCTATATATATACATTATTAATATTATTTATATTATTATTATTATTACTATTATTAGTACATCGGGGGTTGGGGCATTGGGGATTCTGTGGCAAGCTCTTGATTAACCTTTCATATAGTAGTTCCTGTGTTTTATGAATAGTACTCCTATATATATACATTATTAATATTATTTATATTATTATTATTATTACTATTATTAGTACATCGGGGGTTGGGGCATTGGGGATTCTGTGGCAAGCTCTTGATTGACCTTTCATACAGTAGTTCCTGTGTTTTATGAATAGTATTACTATATATATATATTGTTAATATTAT
Organism: Ophiura sarsii; assembly: GCA_035610835.1. NCBI lineage: Eukaryota > Metazoa > Echinodermata > Ophiuroidea > Amphilepidida > Ophiuridae > Ophiura > Ophiura sarsii. The sequence continues at coordinate 78,701 of JAYJML010000091.1, read as the reverse complement.
TTATATTATTATTATTACTACTATTAGTACATCGGGGGTTGGGGCATTGGGGATTCTGTGGCAAGCTCTTGATTGTCCTTTCATATAGTAGTTCCTGTGTTTTATGAATAGTACTCCTATATATATATATTATTAATATTATTTATATTATTATTATTATTATTACTATTATTAGTACATCGGGGGTTGGGGCATTGGGGATTCTGTGGCAAGCTCTTGATTGACCTTTCATACAGTAGTTCCTGTGTTTTATGAATAGTATTACTATATATATATATATTGTTAATATTATTTATATTATTATTATTACTACTATTAGTACATCGGGGGTTGGGGCATTGGGGATTCTGTGGCAAGCTCTTGATTGTCCTTTCATATAGTAGTTCCTGTGTTTTATGAATAGTATTACTCTATTATTTATATTATTATTACTACTACTATTAGTACATCGGGGGTTGGGGCATTGGGGATTCTGTGGCAAGCTCTTGATTAACCTTTCATATAGTAGTTCCTGTGTTTTATGAATAGTACTCCTATATATATATACATTATTAATATTATTTATATTATTATTATTATTATTACTATTATTAGTACATCGCTGGTTGGGGCATTGGGGATTCTGTGGCAAGCTCTTGATTAACCTTTCATATAGTAGTTCCTGTGTTTTATGAATAGTACTCCTATAATTATATATATATATACATTATTAATATTATTTATATTATTATTATTATTATTACTATTATTAGTACTTCGGGGGTTGGGGCATTGGGGATTCTGTGGCAAGCTCTTGATTGACCTTTCATACAGTAGTTCCTGTGTTTTAAGAATAGTATTACTATATATATATATTGTTAATATTATTTATATTATTATTATTATTATTACTACTATTAGTACATCGGGGGTTGGGGCATTGGGGATTCTGTGGCAAGCTCTTGATTGTCCTTTCATATAGTAGTTCCTGTGTTTTATGAATAGTATTACTCTATTATTTATATTACTACTACTACTATTAGTACATCGGGGGTTGGGGCATTGGGGATTCTGTGGCAAGCTCTTGATTAACCTTTCATATAGTAGTTCCTGTGTTTTATGAATAGTATTCCTATATATATATACATTATTAATATTATTTATATTATTATTATTATTATTATTACTATTATTAGTACATCGGTGGTTGGGGCATTGGGGATTCTGTGGCAAGCTCTTGATTAACCTTTCATATAGTAGTTCCTGTGTTTTATGAATAGTACTCCTATATATATATACATTATTAATATTATTTATATTGTTATTATTATTACTATTATTAGTACATCGGGGGTTGGGGCATTGGGGATTCTGTGGCAAGCTCTTGATTGTCCTTTCATATAGTAGTTCCTGTGTTTTATGAATAGTACTCCTGTATAGGCCTATATATATTATTATTAATATTATTTATATTATTATTATTATTACTATTATTAGTACATCGGGGGTTGGGGCATTGGGGATTCTGTGGCAAGCTCTTGATTGACCTTTCATATAGTAGTTCCTGTGTTTTATGAATAGTATTGCAATATAAATATATATTATTAATATTATTTATATTATTATTGTTACAACTACATCAACCAGTTGGATTTATAATCATAACCCTCCTTAACCATTTCCCGTGGCTACTTCATTAACTCTTAACCCTTGGGTTTTACCCTCCCCATACACACACAACCAGATTGATTTATAATCACAACCCTCCCTAAACCATTTCCCGTGGCTACTTCATTAACTCTCGGTCCCTCGACCCGCCTCGACCCCCCACCCATATCCATTTCCCGTGTGCCTTCTGCGCCACGTGTAGGGTTTCACACCAATAAATAACGTCTGGCCCTACCCCCTTTGAGGCAATAGTCCAAAACCGGCCCGTTTCTATGCCAAAACTTGAGACCTATTGTAAATACAGTTTAAAATTAGGGTATTTACTACATGTTATGGCGAAATTAATAGTGTGAATTTTGACAGACACATCAGCGTTCTTTAGGTCCAAAAAAATTGATGCAATGATGATTTTTTAAATATTTTAACAGAGACATTTGTGTTCAGGTCATTTCCGGTATCTGACGCCATCATCTAAATCAACAATTGCGTGTGACCAGGAAAACTCAACTCGTACTTTTTGAAAAAGCTCTAGTATAGCTCAAAAATATGCCGGTGGCGGTTACCCCCACCCCCCCATATATGAGTTGTTGAGTTAGTAGTCATAGCTTTCATTTTCAAGTTGAAACCAAACTTCAAGATACCAGTTTCTTATAACGTCGAGAAATATCCATTTTAAATTTGTGCATTTCACGTGTAAGCCTATATGGGAGATGTATTTGTTGGTGTGCAACCGTAGGAGTGCGTGTGCCGCGGCAGTGAGCCCTTGCGCAAACATACACGCGACGCGTTACCACGGTATGGTTACGCGGTAGTACGCGCAATGCACACTGTTATTCATTGGCATTTATGAGCCAAATCTGAGAGGTTTTTGGAGCCCATTGTTAACCAATTTCACTGAAATAAACTTTAACACCCTTTTCGTTATTGGCTATGCCATGCTTGAAATAAAATCAATTAATTTGTAATGTTAAATTAGGAGGATACGAATGCCTTTTAATTGAGATTAGTCTTAAACAGCACTAAAGACATTTTTCTGAGAAAGCATCATTATGTGGAATTGTGAATGTTTAGGTAGAGGTGAACATGCTATAGAAAAGGGGAAAAACATATTGATGGGTAGTCAATTGTATCCCTTTTCATACATGTTTCAATCTTTTAAAGCATACATTTGTGTATGGAGTTATGCAAAGATATGTGATCAAATTTTAGGGGAATTACTTTTTTTTAAACCCTTTATAACGTTAGTACATTTTATATCTGTAATACACATTTTATCCATGAAAAATATATAACTACCGTGGCGAGGTTCATTTCATAAATTCTACCTCCTACCGTGCAACTTTACTTGTATATAGGCTAATAAGCCAGTCGTAAGCACTATCCCACAGTTGTGGCTTTGAATATCAGTTAAGGTCATGGCAAATTGATATGAGTACTACTATAGTCGATTCGCAGACATTGGCCGATTTGAGCGATTTACCATTTCAGTAAAGAGGTAACAGAAGCAAAAGAGGGGGAGGCACTCGAATTTAATCGTAATATGCAAGGTTAATACCGTGTCTTCGTGTGCATGTACTACTGTGATGTAGTCACCACTATGTACCTAGTGACAGGGAACTTGCGGTTGGATTATCGGCATAACGATAAAGAAATGTATTGTTATTCAGATAAATTGATAAAGGTATTCAGGTGGTCTCATAAAGGTATTCAGGTGGTCTCATAGCCAGAAATACTTAAAGTAACGTTTATAATCCGTATCTTGGTTGATATAACTGTTTTTCCATTTAATTAGGACAAATGGTTTTGTATCTAGGTATATACAAAATTGATTATTGAATTATTTTCCGGTTTTTTTCTTGCAAATAAATACGTAGAACTGTTATTTTCATTTTAATGTTTCCTTTATTCCATGTGCATAATAAAAACGGAAAATAATATTAAAAAAAAGTATCCACTAAATTATGAATAGGTAAAATGACATAATATTTTTCTTTCGAAACCTGTATACGGTCGATGATGGTCGATTTGTTTTTATTGTGGTAACCGCTTCCAAAGGGATAACACATTTGAAGCTGCTGGATTAAGTTTTTGGTTGTCGTGATTGTAAAGCTATATGATCAGCCCTATTCATAAAGCCACACTATCATGAATAGCATTTGATTAGGGAGCGCAAATAATCATGATAATAACATCTATAAAAGTACCGCTGTTTCATCATTGGTCAAAATGGGTTCCTCTAACGCCCAATGGACGAGGTCCAAAATCGATACCGATGCGCCAGAGTTTATGAATCTACTATAGTTGTACTTTTCTTGAGATTCGGTAAAAAAAAACCCCGTCCATTTAGTGTGACGGAAACGGATAAAAACAGCAACATTTATCCTAATTGCTATACATTTGGTCAATTGTAAGAGACAAAACGTAGGGGAAGGTGGGGTAATGGCGGACGCGGGGTAATCGCGGAAAAGGCTGTATCTAAAGGCAGGTGAAAGAAGGTGGTATTTTGCCACCCTATGATGTTAGGTGCCTCTCCATTGAAATCACACAAAACCTAAATGGGATGGTTGTCTCGCAAATTCTCGCGAGAATTACAAAAATCACTTTTTGGGCAAGTTGATATTTTGGTGCAATAATTTCTCTTTGAAACTGGTATTTCTACATCAAGGAAAACAAAGTCTTATTATTTTTTTATGTAATGTATGATACCTTCTGATAAAAAAGAAATGAATTCGGAGTCACAATGATGAGCATAATAATAAGAGAGGATGTGCCCATACATTGTACATGGACTGGCGTAATCCCGGACATGTACAGTTTCCATGGTAACCAATATGGGCGTGGTCAATTTAACGTCATAAATCGGTAATAGTTGTTGACCATATAAATATGTGACATTGTTCTTTGATTTCTGCTACACTTTTAAAAAGGGTATTTTTTAACTCCCATTGAAATGCTATATTCCAATAAAAAGAGAGCTGCCATTGGTAAATACGGTCCGGGATTACCCCCCAGAGTGTGGGGTAATGCCGGACAACGCCATTTTTCTTTTATTGCGTCGTAGCTTCGAATTTCAAAATGATGAGTTGATAAAAACTTGATAAAAGGTAGAACCTTCACAGTGCTTTGTGTTTACATGATTTTTATTGTTATATGACGTATTATATGTGTGTTATATAGGGGGTTATATGTTATATGTGTGTGTTATACCTCTCTAACAAAATGTGTCCGCCATTACCCCACCTTCCCCTACCCATCGGTCTATTGAAAGCATTATAAATGACAGATATATTTTGAATAGACTATAAACAAAAAGTTGTCACCTTTCACATGGTAGTTCATGTGTTTTAGGCGCATGATAGTCGATTTTTTTTCTTCACCCGCGTCAAAATTTCCCCAAATAATTGAATTATTTATTTATTATAAGCACAATTGTTGCCAGGTTTATCAATTTTAACACATCTTTCACTTTTTTGAAATATGAAATTTTGAGAACTAGGCTCATAAGCGAGGCTATTTAATCTTAAACCTACCTTCCATGTTTTTATATTACTTAAATGAGCACGGCCATATCATTATGGGTTGATCAAACATGCATTTACATGTCAATAATGAAATGTGATCAAATAATGAATAATGAAAAGTCGCATCACTCATTTTAAAGAAGAAAAAAGTAACGGGAAACTCGCAATTGACTTTCATGAGCCTTGTGACTAGTAATTCTATGGAGAAAATACCCTATCATTACCAATAACCAGACCTGGTTATCCAATTATTTTAACCATACCATAGAAAATCGCTGCAAGTCAAGATTTTCTTTTCACTAGAACCAATAGATCTTCACAATTAATAGGACTTATTTGGATATATTTCAAGTCTCGCGTGTAAATATTTTTTACCACTTTACCACTGACTACCTATTTCACTATTTTAAAGGTTGCATGTTAGGAAATCTCATAAAGTGATTATCATGTTAACCCTAACTCCCCAGGGGGGGGGGGGGGGGTGGTTGGAAGTATGATTTGTTGATACATATGCGGGGAGTGGGGGAGCAAGTTATTGCCCATATATATGCATGCAGTATGTGTTGCATCTAGTCAATGCAGCCCACGGTTCGTGCAGGAGAGCTTTGTATAGAGGGGATGGGGAAAAGTATAATTTTTTTTCACCGAAAAATCACTGAGCACCTTGGGATTCGATCCCGTCACCCTACCAATTGACAAGCTAAAAAGGGGCATAGGGACTCAAAAAGAGGGAGGGAGATGGAAAGAGAGAATTTAAGGGAATCAATCATAAAGATATTGCATAATCTAAATAGTTTAAATAAAATAAAACACACACATGCATGCTTTTGGATAGCCTACATTTATTAAAACTATGCATAGGTGTATCATACATAATATTAAAACCACTTTGTACAGTATGTTTTTTTTGTAAACGTCAACACATTACCAATTGAGTTTCAAAATAAATCAAGTGAGTGTTCATAAATACTTCGGTGGGTGAGTTGGACATTTTTGAGCATTAGACATATTTTTTTCTTGATACCCCACCCCCACGCTGTTTCAATTTTTCTTGATTACATCCCTTTTATTTAATTTTTTCATAACCTCCTCCCCCCCATTGTTTGTTTAAGTTACCACCCCCGCCCCACCAACGTACTTAGGAACACTCCTAAAGTATTTTTAATTTACATTATTTCAATATTGGAGAATGAAAAATTGTACCTCATTTTGTGCGATCTTCTAAAGATATCAGTTATCATATAGCCGTGGGCATGCTAGAACATTGTAACTGACCTTCTCAGTAAAATTTGGATATTAGTTATCGTTGACAATACTAATCTCGAAATAGGAATTAATTTGTAATCAATTACTGTAAAAGTGGAAATGTTTGCGCTACATTTATTCAAATCAGCAAGCGCGAAAATTAAAACGCGCGAATATATTCGTTTTGTATGTAGGTCTATGCATGGAAGCTCAAAATCGCGAAAATAAAAACAAGCAAAATTGTTTAAAATGTGCAATGCGCGAAGATTTACACGCGCGAACATTTCCACTTTTACAGTATGCACTTATCTATTGCATCCCGGCCCCAGGGATAGCGGGGATTAGGGCCGGGACGTACAAATTGCCTATGTGATGTTCTGGGTACAGTCGTGTATGATCTTGCAGGGCGGGGCACCATTTTCTGTACCCCGCCACTGCACGCTCCAGCTATCGGGGCTTGTTTTGTACGTCCCGGTACACGCCCCTGCATAGCAGGGCAACGTTTTTTGTATGAATGCGTACAGTCCCGCATTGTTCCTGCTGGGGATGCAATTGATAAGTGCATTAGTTAAACTTGATAAAGTAAGGGAGCACATCAAAACTCGACTGCGTGGCAACCGCCGGTTCCGCCCGGTTGGACCGCATATCATTGTTTAGAACAATAGAAACCGGCTGCAACCGCACGGAACCCGGTCGAGTTTTGATGTGCTCCCTAATATTTAAGTTAACAAAATTCAACACGGAAATGCTTCTTCTGTAAAGTGACCAAAATATCAACTTTAAGATGTTCTCCTCTTTGTCTAAAATGTTATCATTTTTTTAAACAGTATACTGACACACACAAAAAAAATCTACCTAATGACCATTTTACATCATACAAACAGCCTTCGATTGCACATGATTATTATCACTTTAATTATTTATAGGTTCCCTCGAATTGTGTTTTAATGCTTGAAATGGTTATTAATTAACCCTAACCAGTAAAGCTAGTTTTTGGTGCGTATCGGGGGAGGGGGGAAAAAGTTATATTTTTTTGACCCGAAAAATCACCCAGCACCCCACGGGATTCGATCGCGGGACTATCCGCACCCAAGTCTGTCCCTCTACCAACTCGTGCGGTAGGTGACGTCATCGCGGCAATGCAGCAGCACGTGCCTGGAGATAGTTTCTGGCAGTGAGATTTAGTGAGATTCAGTGCGGTTAGGGATTGCACATCAAAAATTGACATTTATTAACCCTAACCAGTAAAGCTAGTTTTTTGTGCGTATCGGGGGGGAGGGGGGAAAAAGTTGTATTTTTTTGACCCGAAAAATCACCCATCACCCCCCGGGATTCGATCGCGGGACCATCCGCACCCAAGTCTGTCCCTCTACCAACTGAGCTAACTCCCTAGCGGCTATGCGGCCACAAACTCCGTGGCCACATATGCCTGCGGTAGGTGACGTCATCGCGGCAATGCAGCAGCACGTGCCTGGAGTTTCTGGCAGTGAGATTTAGTGAGATTCAGTGCGGTTAGGGATTAGGTATTTTCAACAGCATATTTTTAACTGTTCAGATGATTTTATGACATTATTTCTAAACTGTTAAAGATTGGATGGATAAATAACTATTTAATTACTGCAAACAAAATAAGCTTGGACGTGGACAGCACTAGGGCACAATTCCCGAGTCCCTAGTGCCAGAGTTCCAGGGACTCGAGACTGGTCTTTAGTCCGAGTCCCGACTCTGTCTTACATGTACTATGTACATGTTAGGAATAATGTATTATAGGTTTCTATTAATATAATGTACCTTTATCTGCTGCTATATACTGCAGATAGCAACAATTTATTATGGGCTTTCTATTTAAAATAATGTACTTTACATGTTGCTATCTACTGAAGATAGCAAAAATGTTTTATTGGTTTCTTTTAAAAAAGTGTTCCTTATACATGTTGGTATCTAATACACCTATCAATTGTAAGACGCACTATACGACCCCCGGGAGTGGTGCGTCACTTTACCGAGGTGCGTCAACTTCTCATGTACCATGACGCACCCTGTGTCAAAAAAATGACGGACCATTGCCATCCAAATATGCACCCTCAGTCAACTATCAGCCTATTCGCACCCATGTAATAAAGTGATGGACCTTTACGCACCCTCTGTCTTTTTTTTGACGGACCAAAGGCTGCCACTGACGTACCCTCCGTCAAGAATCATTGGTAAACGACGCACCTCTCCCGGGGGTCGTATAGTGCGTCTTACAACTGATAGGTGTATAATGAAGATAGAGCAGATTTATTATGGGCTTTCCGTTTAAAATGATATACCTTACATGTGTCTCTCTACTGATGATAGCACCAGTTAAATTTGTAGATATGCTTTCCGTGAAAACAAGGTTTGTATTTTTGGTGATATAGATTGATCAGCTCGAAATCCGTGAGGCTCCCTTACAGCAGCGAATTAATACAGAAGGGTGTAGGTGCTAATGAACGCACTGTGCATCGAATTTGTGATATGTGCATTTTACTGTGTGCACATTCACCTGGAATACTTTTGTGCATGGACAGGTAAAAACTACTTATTTCGCACCAAATTGGAAATGATTGAACTATAGTTTACGATCTACAACTTCTACAATACAATTTACATGTACTTCAATTTAATACATACATGCACAATGCAATACTAAATCTACAATGAAACATACAATATTAATACATAAATAACAACTACTGTGTACATTGTATAGGCATATCATCTTCAATAGCAGGCATATCATCCCCGTCTTAATTTTGTCTTAAAATTACACTAACCACATTTTCTATCAAAATGATCCATTCCAGTAAAATGTTGAACTACTGTAAAACAAGTTAATTTCGCGGCAACTTTTTTCCCCGAATTGCTAATCATCACTATTCTTTATTTCAAATACAAAGATAATAATAATGTATTGTAAAAGTATTTATGTGGAAATCTAAATTCAGATTCATTGTAAGACTTTACCTTTTTAAGCATGTCATTTCTTTAAAAATAAAATGGCTCCAGATAAGACGAATGTTATAAAAATAAGAATTATACATTCTTCAAGTGTGTATTTCTTTGTATACTTTTATTTTCATTTGAGAAATCTTTTTGCCTGGATTGTGCACATTCTGTATCTGTTTGATTTTTTTGAATGAGGTATCAAACTACGGAGAAGAAATTTGCTTAATTAATCTCAGATTTTTGGTACTGATTATATATTTTGAATAAGCCAGTCAGGGACTTCTTGAGCTAGGTGTACATTGCACTTAGTATTTGTACAATGCTGTTTCAATATCAAGCTATTTCACATAGCGTCTGGTTGGTGCTGTTCCCAAAGTCCAGATGCATAAAGTATGAGCAAACAAACTATGCATGCATGCGTGTAACAATTTCACTATTGACCAATCAGGGTACGCGCCTATGTATGCGCACATTGTTGGAATTATGTCAGTTTGAAGCTGATTCTACTTGACCATTACAAATATGTTATAGGCATGGTCTTACAAGATCAATATAAATATATAGCATTTGCTTAGGCTTGGCTTATACAGCATGTCTCAAAAATCTGGCAAGTTTATGAGAAGGAACCATAGCTGTTTTATGTGCAGGTTTTCCTGCATCGTTTACTCTCAGAAATAACTTCTCTTGTCGAACTAAGTCAAATTGAAGTCAATCTTTTACATTTTGGTTTCTGTTTCTTATTTGATAGAATATTCAACATCAATTACATAATAAAAAGCATACGTTAGAGTGCCTTGGTACATTGCCTCTAACTGTTGAGATGAATGGCTACCTAGATATTTCCAATTCATAAGAAATTGTTTTTGATCTACTACAAAGGATGACAGTTTACAGAAGATTATTGTTAATTTATCTAAACAATGCCATATACTTTCTAAAATCTGTTTATAAGACAAAGTAATGTTTTATTTACAAGTCATTTTGAAAGAATGAATTCCAAGGCAAAACTTCAATTAAAGGGGGCATTGAGAGATGTATCGCTATACTGAATGAGCAAATAACGTTAAGAAAATCATCAACATAGCCAAAATCCAAAATGTCATACAATTCCACATCGCCTTCATGCCAAACTAAGCAAATAACGGCACTTCCGGTTTGAGATTTGCCGCGAAAGTCTGTGGGTAAACGATAGCATAACTTCTGAATTCAGCACATTAGTTTCAATATGATCATATCGAAACTAAGAAAATCATGAAATTTTATATGATAAACAGCGAATGTTGGTCAATTGTTTCAGATGGTAGTTAGTATATGCCTAAGTATTACGTTGATGCAAAAAAAACCTGATTTCGAGGATAATTGAGGGCGCACTCCCATAAGTATCTCTCAATGCCCCTTTTAGGCAGAATGCAAAAATGCAATCACATGCTAAAACATGAGTAAAACAGATTCTGACCACAAGATTTGTTTCATAATTGTACCTATTAAGGTCTGATTAATGAAGCAGTTATCTTTTCACTTATAACCTCTCCAGCTTTTGGACCTATTTTTTTTGGACATGCTGTACACAATACCATGTTGTCCATGTAATACCATTTTGGAGTAAAAAAGTATCAAAGGTATACAGTACAGCTTAAAATACAATAGACAATGTCAACGTACATCAGTACAATGTCATTGCAATGACAGTGCACTAATCGGGTTACATCGCAAGGCATTGTTTAACGCTATTGCAATCTCATTGCATTGCAATGTCCATTCTATTTTAAACTGTACTGTACTTATAATGACATAATATGATTTCGTAATATTGTACAATGTCAGTACAATGACAATGTCAGTACAATGACATTGCAATGACAGTGCACTAATCGGGTTATATCGCAATGTATTGTTCAATGTCATTGTAATGTAATTGCTTTGCAGTGTCCATTCTATTTCAAACTGTACTGTATATACGAGGATCAATCAATAAGTTCTACCTCCTACCTCATATCTTGCTATTATACAAGTCAGTCGTATGAAATATTCCACAATTGACGCTTAGAAACTCAGCTACATAATCATAGTAAATGGTCTGAATACTCATTGTACTTTTCTGGATATGCAGTAAAAACCAAACTTCCATTTAGTGCAACGGAATCGGGTAAAAAACAGCCATATGTCCCTTAAGTGCTATTCATTTGGCTAATTCTAAGAGACAAAAATGTTCCTATTGGTAAATTACATTCGTAAAAATAAATATCTCTTGAACACTTTAAAACAAACAAGTGACTGGTTTTTTTTGCGGAAAATGCCCTCTAATTAGCCAGAACCAGACCAGGACAGCCCATCAATTTTAACCCTTCTCTAGAGAACCGCTGCAAATGTCATATTTGCTTTTCATAGGAACTAAGAGATCTTCATTATTATACAGGACTAAATGGACTAAATGGATATATTTCAAGTCCCTCGAAGATATATTTCTATCACTGATTACCTGATTAACTGTTCTAAATGTTGCATATAAGGAAAACTGATAAAGTTACTATCATGTTAAGATTTAACATTCGAGGCATCTGTGTGGCTTGACTGTTAACAATGAACATTTGACTGAATATCAGTATTCCAGTATGCTAAAGGCGTGTCAATACATTCAAGTTGATATTATATTATTTGCAAGCTATAACGGTTAATATTGCCTACAATTTGATTTATACATTATAGCATAGCATTATATTAAGAAATCATCCATTGTTTTCTATTTTCAGTATTTAAATTGGGCGGTTATACCTAGTCATACAATACGAAGAGAAAACTTAAACATATGTATTTATCTTGGGGTTAATTTTCCGTGTCTGTTGTCCAAAACAATACATACATGATAATACTTTAATTATTATATTAGATTAGATATCATTCATTGATTTCTAGTTTCAGTATTAAAGTCATGCTCTTATCTTATCATAATACAGAAAAAACCTAAAAATACTGTATTTATTTGTAAGGTATTTTTCCGTTGTGTTTTCGTTGTCCAAAATCTCATATCAATTATTATTTACTATGAAGGGGTAGCCAAGATTCAGCGCTATAATCACGACAATTATGTTATGAAGGAGGAGGCAGACTTATACCCTCGTATATACAATAAAACAATCCCCCAAAGTTTGGAGTATCATTGATGCAGTTAAATTAAAGCATTTTCAAACTGTTTGCTACATTAAATAACACAGAGTGCAGTAATGCTCCAAGGCAAGCGAGCGACAACTCTTGACTTACAAATTAGACCCGATTAGTCAAGTGATACTTCAGCACTCTCAGCCAATGAACAAGCTGGTCAAAGACCTACAGGTTGATCCGTCCATCTATTGTATCAGCAGATACTCCTCTAGGCAATTAAGTAACTGGTCTGGAATAGTCGCTTTCAGAGACGAAATAGGCGTGTTTGTTAAGAAATAGACCCGATATAGTGGCAAGCATGGATTATTATAAATAGAGTATAAGTCCATGGTTAAATTAATATCAAAGCCTGATAGGATGAAAACATTATTGAAATGTATTATTGTTTAAAAGAAGTATTGTATAAATTATCTGCAATTTAAATGAATGATTTTTATATATTATTCCAAATTCTGGTATTTGTTTTATGAATCTTATATTAAAGTTTTTTTGTCATGATTGGCCTCCATATTTAGGACCTACTATGTATTTTATACCCATATACTGTAATACTACTTAATTTGGATAGCAATTTAATTTCAATTCACCAAAAGTATTTTCTCCCAATTATATTATTTTATATTTTTATTTATCAATGGCAATATAGCCTACAGAAAGATTATACGAATTTGTAAATTTGAATTGCCCCCAATATATTAATGCTAAATTCACTAAATTTAGTTGCTGTGAAATTAAAGTGTTTTACCATAACTGGTCCCAATAACCGCCACTTGCATGTTTTCCAAACAACCTTGCCCCATGGGTCGATTGAAGCTATCATCCCTCACCAAAAATGGTAGGGTCAATAGAATTTCACTTGCATGGTCCGCTGATCGTTAGATCTTGGTTGTTTAACTTGTGATGACTAGGGGAAAATATGAGGTTGTTGAAGAGTCTATGGTTCTGCTTTCCCACGGTCGTAGAATAATAAACAATGCCTTAAAATGATACCGCCTTCTTTAGTGTATCGACCGTTCAAAAATGTTTCGTCAAGTGGTTTTTATACAGCGATGAAAATAGTGAGGGCGACTTTGTGAGAAAGATGACAGGTTTTGCCGTTGACTTAACGGGACCAATTTTGACACGGCAATAAAGAGACCCCAAAAGACAAGATATAGTCCTAATAAAAGTGGCGATGGTCCTAAGTTCTCATTAACCTATACCCATATAAATTAAGTATGTTATATTTAAAAACATAAACTTGTATTAAAGGTAGATGATCCGATTTTAAAAACATAAACTTGTATTAAAGGTATATGACCCGATTTTCAACTTGATGTTTTCTATTTTACATACTCATACTTAAAATTGTTGCTTTCCAAAGTTTGAGTTGCATAACTCCAATGGTTCTATTTTTAGAAGCGCAAGGTCAAAAGACATGTGCCTATTTGAGTAGTACACAGACTGGCTGGTGGTTAACCACCAGCGAACCACCTTTGGCAGTAATTCACCACATTTTAGCCTATAATTTCCAAATAAAACATTTCTGGCCCTTAATATTTTACATACATAGTGAGAAAAATTTGGGGATTCTTCTGATACCAAAATATCTTGATGTTAAAAAAATCATAGCCCCAAAAAAGTGATCGGGTCATATACCTTTAACCGCTCGTTCAAAACGAATCGGCCGGTTAATTTTCATGATATAACTGAAAACAATCTGTCCCCTTTCAAATTGCATGTACTGTGTTCAATGGTAAAACGGACAATAACTGCAAGATGAATAGTTACCAACAACATTTGATCATCAATATCCATTGTGTTAAAATGTGCAAAATTGAAGCAGATTTTCTAGCAGATTTTCTAGCAGATTTACAATTCTGATCATAAATCGTAAATACATTCCTAGTTACAGGGTGATATCATTCCTAATTACTTCAACATAATGGTTTTGTATTGAAAATGAACCATTGGACTAAAACCATGATTTTGATGTAATTGGGAATTATATCGCTCTCTGTAACATCAGAATATATGCATGATTTATGATAAGTAATATAAATCTACAAGAAAATCGGCTTCACCCCACTGATAAGGGCGCCTCCTGGAAAAGTTCACATGGTATTCCTTTAACTATCAACATTTGCACAAGTTGCTTACAATTAGAAATTGGTCATTATTTATCTTTTGTTTACAGCAATAAATTATCATGTATTCATGATGAGAAAAAAAAGAACATATATATTGTGATGCAGCATATCAAAAGGGGACTTTGCAGTTGAATTTTTTTTTGTTGAGATTATTAAGTTTTGCTTGATACAAAATTTATCATGGCATTAAGATTTTACAAGTGAAAATGACTCATAAATTCTTATTTTTGTCTCCATTTTTTGTCTGTCTGTTTTCATCTATATCTTGAAAAGCACTGCCCTAAGGTACCCCTTTTGGTGTGATGCGATCAAGCAAAATGAGTCTAATCATGAAAATATAACATTTGAGTTTTCTATTTGATACAATCACATCGATATTGAGTGAGTCTCTCAACACGGTATGGACTTAGAGAACATAACAACTATAGGTCAGTAAATGCGTATGTGTTGTTTCGAGAAAAATTAGACACATTAAAGGTAGATGACCCGATCACATTTTCGTAACACAGAATTATTTCAAACATACGGAGATTTTCATATCATATGAAAGCTCGTATTTTTCTCATCATCATACTGAAATTTGACGGCCTAAATCGGTATAATTACGGAGAAATCGATGAAATAACGTCGAATTACCGCGAATGGTGGTATACCACCGATATAGTTTGTGTACAACTCAATGGGTACAGTTCACAGCATCTTGTGCGTCTAAAATAAGAACCATTAGAGCTATGCAACTCACACTTTGGGACACGACTTTTTTAAGGCTGACCTTTCATGTAGAATAGAAAACTTCAAGTTCAAAATCGGAAAAGTGATCGGGTCATCTACCTTTAATGCACAAGCGCTGATGTTGATGTGTGAATAAATGGCATGACATGAGTGCTATTGTGAGCATATCAACATTTGCACAAGTGAATAATTTAACTATTGTTTTCGAGAAACACAACATACCCATGTATTGACCTATCACATACACGACATACAAATCAAAATTCACAATTTGAGCATAATTTTGGTCAATGACAAAAGGAATAAAAACCCACAGTGAAAATCAGCGAACCCGCATTTTATGAACAACGAATCAAAACAAAGCTTGTGATATGCGCATTGAACATTGCACACACGGAGTGCATTAGACACTTTCAATGCACTCTGTATATTTTAATTTCTTGCTTTCTGATTGGTTCAATACTTTTCAGAGTGTTTGTATCTTGGTTGAGGGTCCTTGTTGGTTTGTAAGAAATAATTATTTTACCATCAACATTCATTCAGAGTTGAGAGAACTAATTATAACTAAATTTAAATGATATATGTATTTTTAAAAAATGGCCCAAGTACAAAGTGTGAATATTTGAATCATGAGCAAGTATCCGTCGATTTAATTGTTGAATTGTTCTACCTATGTCTATTGGAGGCATAATGAGGGAAATAAGAATATTGAGTTATTGATATCAAGATAATATGTATAGGGTAAAATGTTGGTACAAAGGCAATGCAATATCCCATTACAAATAAAAGTCATAGATGATTGAATATCACTGTCTCAAAACATCAAATACAATTGTCAACTTATGGGCATTTTAATTGTCGGTTTATAAATAAATGGGGAAATGAAAATTAAATACATTACCTCAGAATGTAGTTTAGCGCTTTGTTTTCATAAATTTTGAATCTTTGGTTAGATAGAAGATGGATGTATCAAGGATCAGAAATATGATATGGCTTGTTTTGACCTTGTCACATATTTGTGCTCTTATATCAAATTAGCTAACTGCTACATTCTGCCTCATTTCTCATGTTGGGTCACATAATAAGGTCAGTTAAAGAGTTGCAATAAAACAATAGGAAACAAATGTCATTATTATGTCATTATTTCCTTTGTTTGACTATACAGGGCATGTCATGTAAAGTGTCCAATGTGATTTTTGTTATAGCCATGAAAACTACTTAAATTGCATGTGAGGACCATTAATCATTTTTAGCAATCTTTTTACAATGTGTCATAATATTTTGTTTTCGATTTTATGAGCTTCGGTTTTCATATTATGTCAAATCTACATTGAAATGTCAGCTTTGACCTCTTTTCATGTGAATAGATCTCTTGTATTACAATTGCCATTGAGTGTGTAATTGAACATAATCAATTGAACATAATCTACATACTAAATGTTTATTGTTGAATTTGAGTGGAAAATGTATTTTCATCCATTACAAACAACAGAATATTTGAATAAATGTACTTTAAACCATACATTGACATGTTATCATAATTATAATTATCATTGGAATCACAAATTCTTTTTTACGTCCAAATATTGTTCAAAAGTGGTCAAAATAAGATTCATAATTGACCATATCTTTGCAGTAAGAAGCTGAAATAAATGGAATTAATTTTATTTGCCTTGAATGAAGGCTAAGGGCTTACCAAGGGTCTATTTTGTGAAAACATTGGATGTATTTTTAGGGAATTGTCTACCTTATAGGACACACCCTGTATCTTAATATCAATAGTTGCTTGTTCCTACACCTTTGCTTCATCACATCACACTTTATTACATTACACAGTTCAAAAGAAAGAGTTGGAAAGAAGACCTATGCATTAAATGAACTCCAGCTACAATTGAGAAGTAATATGCATTGAGGGACTCTTAAATCTTGTGAATAAATGTATTAAACTGCTGTTACTTCTTCATTGTTCATACAAGTGTACATTTCATTGAAGGACTTATGTAGGCATAACATGAAACATTTAATCGCTCACCAAGTGAATAAATATTAGAGAAAATTCGAAGCAAGATAACAACCATCACTCAACATGCCATTTTTAAAATTCGCAGCGATCAAAAGTGTTGGTGTCGATGATGTCATGGGTATCGGCGCTCACATTTGCGCATGTACATTGTATAATTGTTTTGTTCTATATTATTACAACGGCTGGGCTCAAAAGTTATTTTCTTACATATACTGCACAATTCTATGCTTGCCCGACACCGCCTTTAAGAAGCCTTCTTAATGCATGCACTGACGCAAGGGCAGCAAAACATTTAAGGTTGTTTCTATGGCTAGTTTTTTATTTGATATTTGAACCCTAACCCACCCGGTGGATTTTCCAACGAAATTTTTTTCAAGCGAAAAAAACACACACAACAAGAGGTGCCACGCCCCGGGGTTTGAACCCACGACCTCTCGGTTGGCGGGCAAACGCTCTACCAACTGCGCCACTGGGGAAGCTGTGCTGGGCGAGTGTATTCGCCCAGCTATATAGCCCTTGGCCATTATTTCACACAAAGACCTCAGCGCCAGGTGGAACCGACAGGCTGGGAAATGGGATTTCATGGGATCCGGGGCTGTAAGGGTTAATAGAGCTTGCTGAGCACCACAATAATCTGAAATTTGAGATTGATCGGAGGTACGGTTTTCTAGATATGACAATTTTGTATGGTTGAATTTATCTGGCACTTGAAATTACTCTAAATAGCTTTGCAGCGTTCAGACTAAGTGTCTTTTGTGTGAAGTTAGTTTAGATATGAAAAAACCCTCAAACTTTTCAATAGAGTCATCAGCACTGATGATGGAAGACAATGTATGTGTGACAGATCATTTAACACATAGGTCTCCTTGTAAAGTGCTCAACAAAAGAAAGCCGTACACTTTGTTTTTGTCAATTAAAGTAACTTTCGATTATTTTTTACCAAACAGGCTAGATAGACATTTGGATGAATCTTTAAGGCACATTTTTATACCAAACATAACACCTATCAACAAAGATAAACCATAATTAGCCCTATTTATTGAAAATTAGTCACTTTTCAAAAGTCTCATTTTCAATACACATTAGCGGAAGTAAACACCAATTGTTAACAAGCACATAATGCCCTTTATGTTCGGGGAAAAATATCCCGCTCACTAAGTGTACGCCCAGCGCAAGGTAGTGTATGCGGCTGCACTGTGTGATCGATTGCCCCCAGTCAATCCTCGTTAATAACAGTGTCACACACGGGTGAACCTTGCACACACCCATTTTCCTCCCATGTAGTAATTGAAAATGTGACTTTTGAAAAGTGACTAATTTTCTTTTAATGGGGCTTATCATTGTTTATCTTTGTTGTATTATCAAAATGTGCCTAAAATATTCATCAAAATGTCTATCTAGCCTGTTTGGTAAAAAAACAATCAAAAATTACTTTAATTGACCTAAACAAAGTGTGCAACTTTTTTTGGCGAGCACTTTATAAGTCAAGTCTTAAAGGTAGATGTTCCGATTTTCAACTTGAAGTTTTCTATTCTACATGAAAGGTCATCCTTAAAAACATTGTGTCCCAAAATTTGAGATGCATAGCTATTATGGTTCTTATTTTAGACGCACAAGATGCTGTGAACTTTACCCATTGAGTAGTACACAAACTATATCGGTGGTAACCACCATTCGCGGTAATTCAACGCTATTTCGTCGATTTCTCTGTCATTATACCGAATTAGGCCATCAAATTTCAGTATGATGATGAGAAAAATACGAGCTTTCATATGATATGAAAATCTCCGTATGTTTGAAATAATTCTGTGTTACGAAAATGTGATCGGGTCATCTACCTTTAATGTGTCTAATTTTTCTCGAAACAACACATACGCATTTACTGACCTATAGTTGTTATGTTCTCTAAGTCCATACCGTGTTGAGAGACTCACTCAATATCGATGTGATTGTATCAAATAGAAAACTCAAATGTTATATTTTCATGATATGAAAATCTCCGTTTTTTTGAAATAATTCTGTGTTACGAAAATGTGATCGAGTCATCTACCTTTAAAGGGCACATGAAATGCAAATACAAGTGGTGTGATTTGAGTCAAGTCTTCGCGGAGGGACCAGAAAGCATTCAATATATGTGCTAGTTGATTATGACATCAATTGTGGAACTATTGATAGCTCAGTGAGTACTATGAAAAGAAAATTCCAGGTGACTGGTTTGAATCTATTCATGATACTCACTGATAATCAATATACCACAAATGATGTCATTTGTGGCGTGTTCATTTTTCTGGCCCTGTTTATTGGAATGGAATGTCCCACGCAGACTTGTAGCAGGATTATCATCCCTTTTCCTGTGTCCTTTAACAACATTTATTTTTTGACTTTTTCACCTTACTCTTCTTGGGCTCCTTGTAAGTAACGGTCTTTTTCTCTGTCCTCCTACTTGACCGAACCTCATCATCTGTATCATGTTCGGTTGATGGTCCTGGTCTGTCCCTTGCTGCTGTACTCTCTGCTAATTTCTCATCCCTCAATTGTTTCATGACCTTGTCACCTCCCTTACCCATCAGCCACTTCTTTGTTGCTGGTGAAAGCTTGGTTAACGGCAGCTCCTCGGCGCATATTAGCATGTATGCTTTTCTGTCCACTCCCATCTCTTGGAGGACCTCGGCGGAGATAGTGCAGCTTTTAATGAAGCCACACTTACTTTCCTCTTCGTACCACTTCCCCAAACCCTCATCCTCCAACTCTTTCATGATGGGAACTAGTTTGTCCTTTGTTAACTGCATGTGGCAAAAAAATATATATAAATTATATCAATAAATAAGTAAAGGGGTCAAAAAAAGTAAGTCCCCCTCTAAAATTAGATTACCTTTGTTTACATAACTTCGCACCAATTAGACGTTTTAAAGAAATGAAACGATTGTGAAAAGATAAATGCTTGGCTACCAATAGAACGTTTCCATTTTTGATATCATGTTTACTTTTCCCAAGACGGTCACATTTCCCAAAAATGATGTTTTCAGAAAAAGTGGCACTTGGTCCTATACCAGTAAATTTAAAAACTCCCTCGTGATTTTTTTGTACACAAATTAGACTAAGTTTGTTTGCGTAACTACACACAGGATTAATTATTTTGAGAAATTTACAGACTTGTGAAAAGAGAAAGCGCTTGTGATTTTATTAAAAGTTTCTCTTGTTCAATATCATGTTTAATTTTCCCAAAATTGTCTCATTTCCCCAAAACGATGTTCTGAGAAACTGTGGCAATTTTTAAAATCCTATACAATATTTGTTTGTGAACTCCTCCACACAATTAGACATTTTAAAAAATTGAAATGTTTCTGAAAAGGAAAAACGATAAGCTATCCGTACAAAGTTTCCACTTTTAGATACCATATTTACTTTTCCCAAAAAGTCAAATATCCCCAAAAACATCCTTTTGAGCAGTGGCGTAACTAGACTTTTTCATTTATTTATTTTTTAGGGGTGAGGGGGAGGCAAGAAGGGGCAGTGACTTGAAATGGGGGGCGGGGGGGGGGGGGGGGGGGGGTCCTTATCAGTGGTGTAGCTAGGTTATTCATATTGGGTGTTGGTGAGAATTTAAAATGAACCGACAAGATTTATGCGAGTCCAGAAATGCGGGCGCGACATTTTTTCGACTTTACTTGCATTGTATTAAAGAGCATGAAACGTTACGCGTAAATTGTAAGTATAAGCTTATTATTATATGGATTTGTCAAAAGTAAAATCAAACTTTCTACTAATTATCTGAACAATCCTGATGAATCTACACCAAGTTATTCGAAGAGATTACGGACAAAACGCTGTGAGAAAGCTCCGAGAAAGTGAAAACATTGAGAAAAAGATAGCAAGGTTTAGAAACCATCGTGTTTTTACCCTCCGTTGCAAGGACCGCAGCCTCACTCCACCCAGTCTTCGCCTCAAATGCCCGATTAGACTATGCCATAGTCCTTTGTATTATTTCATTTTTTAATATTTTTTTTCTTTTGCCTGGTAAAATTACTTGAACTTGATGTTTGACATTTTAGTTACTTACATTTGATTTTGTATAAAATCAAATCTATCCCAAATCGGGCTAGTGTTTTCTCATGCTATAATTTATATAAACATGTAAACTTCAATCCCGCAAGCTGCAAACTTGATAGTTTTGTTTCTTTGCATTGTTCAGTAACATAGGGGAAAGCTAGATTAAAGCAAGATTAAAGATTTTAGACTAAAACACACACATTTAAAAACTGGTTTGGCATGGCAATTTCAAGACACCGAACCACAAACCACAAGTAATTAATGTTTATATTCTGTAACTGATAACAGCAGACAAAACAATCCATGTGTGGTTTTCAAGGTTTGGTATATTCTGGGGGATAAAAGGACTATGGACTTTAGAAAGAGGTCAGGGACTTCGCTAGGACTTTGCCTGCTATGATTTCACATAAACCAGTTACTGTTTGCTGTCAATCAAAGCCCTAAGGGGTGATTATCTTGCTATGATTGGCCCTACAGGTAGGTATTGGTCCAAATTCCTGGTATCTCATAATATAGCTTCATGTATAGCTGAGAATAAGACACGCCTCCTGCCTGGTAAAATTTAGGCCAATTTCTGGCCTAAACTCCCATTGAAGACAATGGTAACTCAAGAAAGGTCAATCCAAAGTCAGTAGTCCACTTGCAGACCTGAGGAATCAGATATTAATTTGGATCCACTTGAGGTTGTAGATGTTGAAACGGATACAAGTTTCGTTTAAGTGGACTATGGAGTAGTCTAATGCCCGATCAACACACAAAGTGCTCGCAATATCATCCAAAAAGCTGAAAAAGAACTGCTTCGTGAACGCATCCGAGTTGTAAACAACAAATTAGACGGATTAAATCGACAAAAATCGGCAGCTGGATCCGATTTAAATTAAGGGGGTTGAATTTTGCAGTCTCGCCAGAATCTATAACAGAACCGTCGATCACTGATGAATACATCGTTGCGTGTGAAAAAGCGTGCTGGAAACTACCCAAAAGCGACGCTGCGCAATTACGAGCTGAGTTAGTGGGTGTCCTCAAGACAAGTAAATCCCCCAAATCCAACATCACCAAACAAGAACGATGTGCCGTGAGACAACTACAAAAAGAAGAGTCTATCATAATCCTCCCAGCAGACAAAGGCAGAGCAACAGTCATTCTTGACAAGGATGAATACGATTCCAAGCTATCGCATATGTTAAGTGACACAAACACTTACACCAAGCTAAAGAAGGATCCAACACCTGTCTACAAAAGGAAATTAGTTGCTATAATCACCAGACTGGAAAGAGAGGAAAAAATAACCCACGATGACAAGAAATTTTTGTATCCAACCGTGGAAAACGTACCCAGGATTTACGGCAGCCCAAAAATCCACAAGAACGGCAACTCGCTTAGACCGATTGTTGACTACTTGGGATCGATCGCGTATAATGTATCCAGATCATTAGCATATATTTTGGGACCATTAGTGGGCACTACAGTACATCACATCCTTAACTCAAAACAGTTAGCAGATGATTTATTAGACATCTCAGTTGAGGATGATGTTGTGGCGCTATTCACCAATACCCCCATCGACCTTACGTTATAAGCATCATCAGGAAACGGCTGGAGAAAGACAAAGACTTAAAACAAAGAACCCGGCTAACAGTTGACGACTTGATGGAACTCATTCATTTTGTGCTCACTACAACCTACTTCAGCTTTAAGGGAGATATTTATGCTCAAAACGCCGGTGTAGCGATAGGGAAGTCCACTCAGCCCCATAGCCTGCAATCTATTCATGGAATGGCTGGAACAAGAAGCCATCACCACAGCTCCCATCACGTGCAAACCAAGACTATGGAAACGCTACGTGGATGACGTTTTAGAGATAATCAAGCAGGGACAAGTGGAGAATTTAACCACTCATCTAAACACCATCGATCCCATTGAGAACATCAAGTTTACACATGAGCAAGAGCAGGACGGCAAAATCCCTTTTCTTGACACTTTAATCATCCGCAAACCGGACGGCAGCACCAAACTGTGCATCTACAGAAAGAAAACACACACCAATCAGTATTTGCAGTTTAATTCACACCACCCCCTCCACCAGAAGTTGGGTGTAATCAGGTCGCTGCTGGACAGAAAGAAACAATAGTCACAGAGGAAGAGGATAGGAAGGCTGAGGTTATATAACATTATCTGCGACGCACTCAAACAATGTGGTTATCCCAAATGGGCCATAAACAGAGCCAAAAAAGACAAAGAAAAACATCAGAAGAAAAAGGAGTACAAAAAGACACCAACAGACAACAACTCAAAAGGCTTGGTAGTCGTACCGTATGTTGAGGGATTGGCAGAGAAAGCATCGCGTGTCTTCAAGAAACACGGCTATGAAGCCTCACTGCACCCTACGCAACATGCTTGTCCACCCCAAGGACAAACGAGATCCCCACCAAACGGCGGAAATAGTGTACGAAATACCATGCAAAGGTTGCCCAAAGTCGTACATTGGAGAGAGTGGTCGATTGTTTGGCACTCAGCTCAAAGAACATAAAACCGAGGTGGACAAAATCATAGCTCTCCCAGTCCCAATCTAAGGCAACCGCACTAACGTATTATTTCCAATCCCCATCAGTTTCACATTTGCAATGATCTCTCAAGTAGATTATCATACCAAGCAAAGTCTAACAGATCGTATTTTGCCCCTACCCCCCATGGTACCAATCATAGCTCTCCCAGTCCCAATCTAAGGCAACCGCACTAACGTGTTAAAGCATCTGGCAACCCTCATTTAATCCTCTAAATTTTCTTGCGTCAGCGTTTCCAGATGTGTTTTCGACTAGGTGGTAAGACTGACCAAATTTAATGAGCCCTTAAGTAAGGCTCAGTTATCAATAAAACAAGCATAATGTTTAGCATATAGATCGTAATTCATCTGTGATGTTTTAGTAAATTTCGTATTTTCAGAATACAATTTTTACGGCCCCTTTTTATCAATGTTTACGACACAGTCGTACCAAAATTTCATACAAAATGGCGGCACTCGGTTGCCGAATTCGACAGCTATCTAACGGGACTGTCGAATCCTTCTTCTATTTGCTTCGGAGGGTGGTCGTATTTATGTACTTGTATTATTATATTATATGTATATATATTTATATGACCTATGTGACTCCGATATGTCCTATGTATGCATGCAACTGAATAAAGATATCCCGCTTGTACTTTTTCCGATTTGAGAAATTAAATAGTTAATTTTCACGCCGAGGAACGACGGACATTTTCTCATAATGTTTTATTATTATACTGATTAAATTGATTCTTGATGACTCAGTGTTCATTCTTTATATCTCACTATACAGTTTCGACTGTCATTTCGATTTCGCTTAGCTATTAGTTCACATGTTCGATCACATCCAAAAACGCTATTCTGATTACGTTTCCGATCAATTTTATTAAGAGTGTCTCTCGCAGTGCAGCTGAATCTCTGATATTATTTCATATTTCACCGCGCTCGTTTTTCCAATTCTCTATCGCATTCGATATCCAAATTTCTATCGCGTTCGTTTTTGTTTAGTTCACTAGTAGTTTGATAAACTTAGTCAGGTTGTATATTATATATTCCTCTACAATCTGATTCCCTTTGTTTTATATTCATTCTACTATGAAGTATTGCCGGTGTAAACTACCGGACCTCCACTCATCATGTTATTTACATCACTACACAATGATTTAATAAGACCAAGTAGAAATTGAACATGTACCGCAAAATTAGTTTCAATTGTTTGATTAGTCAAGCATAACAAGATGGCTTCAGGAATGTTTTCTGGACCGCTTTAGTTAAAGGAATGGCTTCCCGCGTTGTAGTTTTAATGTTAATTTTTTTCATCTTTCATTAATGGCCCTTGTTTTTTAGTGTGTTTATGAACCAATTTATGAAAAATAAATGTAAATATTCATAACAAGGAGAGATTTCCATTGCCATTCAAACATGCTAAAACCCAAAAGCTTCGGGGGGCTCCGTCCCCTGAACCCCCGCCAAAGGTTTGCCCCTGGACCCATGCTTATATTATTATAATTATTACCGGTATATAACCGGTATATAATATTATTAAGTGAAGTTATGAAATGTTTGTTGAAATTACTCACATTTAATCCGCTGCTTAAGGATTTTGTGATTGCTCTTGTACTTAGCAGTACCCCTGGTATCATTAATATTTTAGCCTTGAGCAACGCGGGTTCATCAGCTCTTTTCTTTGCAGGCATTGCCCATGCATCTATAACAGGCTGGAAAACAAAAAAATGCATAATGGTGGTATGTTATTGAGATGATTGTATCATTTAAATGCATTGAAAAAATGGATGTTATCTTAGGCCAAAAAAAAAAGGTGTTTGTTTGTCCATAGAGGGTCCTCAAAAGGTAGGGTCGGCAGGTCGGATTTTTTTTTTTTTTTTAAATATTTTTTAATACGGATATTGTATTTGGGAATATAAATTCGGCATGTATACTGTGAATTAAAGTCCAAACACACACCAAAACACCTAACTTTTCATAAGTTTGCGACATTTTAGTTGCTTTACTCTTCACACTGCTGATGTTGATCTCTTTCTCCTGCTGGGGCAGATTGTCAATTTAAAGTTCCAATACTGTAGCATTGGTTGCAACACTACAAACTCGATCAAATATTATTTTTGTACTGAGTTTGCATTGCGCGCAGATACCGTAGAACGCCGCCATTGTGACTGAATGTTACACAATGTGAAATAACGTTGTGTTGAAGTTTTGCTAGAAATATATACGTGAAAGTATTGTTAAACCTATTTCCCCGTACTAACTACCCCAAAAATTGTTATATACTATGTTGAAATTTATATACTATGTTGAAATTAATATTCATGCCGTTGAGCAACATTTTGGGAACAAATATTAACCGTAACTAGGTTTTTCATATTTTCTCACACTGCGTTTTTAGTATAAAAATGACATCACTTGCACGTGCGATCACTGATTTTCATTTAGTCCTTTTAATAGTCCCCGCGGGCCGCGGGTGCCAAGTTCATGCAGTAAACATCATGTTACACGGGATTGCGAATTGGGGATGGTGTTGCAAATACCAGATTGACGATATCATACGAAATAAGGAATAAAACGGTCCGTTTGGCCATTCAAATTGCTCAAAAATTTGTTTTAAAAAAATTATCGAAAATAAAAAGTAATACGGTCGGTACCTAGGTACACGGTCGGTCGGACGTGGAAAAACAAACAACTTTTTTGTTTTGGCCTTATCTAAGTGAGGATAGGTTGCACTGGAAGTTCTACCTCCATGTAAAGGAATCACTAAACTAGTCTAGTGTGAAAACTTAACTCTGGGTAAGATTCATTCAGTATAATCCCTCATTGAAGTCTTTACTCCAGAGTACCCCTCTTCCATACATAAAGATAACACCACAAATCTGTTAAAATCTTGACAAGACACCAACATTATTTTGGGTCAGTATTCATTTCCATGTGAAGAATTGTGTTCACTGATTTCTAAAAAGTCAGGCCTTTATAAACAGTGTTTCTTTTTTCTTCTTTTCACTTGAGGGACACAAATAATTTGAAAAACATCAACAGTTTTTGTTCGTTTTAAGAACAATAGACTGTTTGTAAGCCACACCAGTCCTCTATCAAATACACCATTACTCCCATTAAATTTCACACCATTACTGATGTGCACCTTGAAGTACTTACTGTCAAAATGGTCTCTCTCACTTTCGTGAAGTGGTCCATCAGTACTTCTGCCCGTTTGTATGTTACAAACGAGATCACCACTGGCCATTGTGCCAACTGTGCTGTTAACTCCTCTCCCATATTTACCTGCCTATTGGCAAGTAAATAGAATGCGTGTTCCAGTATATGTAGTAAGGCAGCAACGCTACATGCATAAAACATAAACAAAAATATGGGTTAAAAATTAGTAAAAATGTTATCAAGTAGCAACATGAAAAATAAAGTATGTCAACTACTAATAATTGTTATTGTGACCTTACTTTTAGATTAACAATGATAATTGTCCTCTACTACATAATTATAATTATATGTGAATATCAATGGGTTGGAACTAAACAAACAAGAAAAACAATAATAATCACAATTAATTTAATGTAGTCTTTCTTATTATCAAGTAATATCGCGATCGCATTATCTAATTCTCGTAAAGACGCAGAGCATGTATCGGAATGTGCAGCGTTATTAGTATTTATAACAAAAGGAACATCACAACACACATTTTTAAAATAATAGTTCATACTAATGTACATTGCTAATCTGAAAATGATTATAACTTGTTCAAAATTTAAATCCATATAATTCTGCCCATGTGAAGAACATCATATATTTGGAATCCAAAATAGCAGTGCATTTATGTGTAGGCCCAATAATTTAACACCAGGAATTATGCCCTTAATTTCAACTTATTGAGAGTGTGCATTCAAAAACTTTACACGTCATTTTCAGATAATTATGTATACATTAATAAATCATGCTTCGATAACTCTTCAATTCACATTTAACAAATGATTTAATTGGTTTAAGTAATTAAAGGCGCGTTCATACTCTTGTCATTGAATGTCGATGGACATCCACATGAGGGTGAAGCAATGTCAGCTTTTACCCTTTAACATCAGTTGATGCATAACAAAATGAGTATAAACACGCCTTGATTGGTCTCAAAATTATTACTCAGTATGAAACTTGCAACTATATTGTGTTCATACATTTCATGTCATGTTACTTTACTACATAAGACAAAAAACATGCAGAAAATGTTTGTGTACTTTGGCAAAGTTTGAAAACAATAATGCACATGTGGAATGAGTTGTAGCAGATTGATGAAATGTTGGTAATATACTGTTGTGAAATTTGTGAAATTTTGATGCTTTATTATTAGTCATCAATACTAACCGGGGCAAGAGTGCGTTTACTTTAAATTCGCGTGTGATGTATGTTGAAAGATCAACCTCAACTCCCTCCTGCATGTCGTCCCACTCTTCATTTGACTTTGCTCTTTGCTCATCAGCAACCTTCCTGTGATGATGATATAAAAGTTGATTGAATAAATAAAATCTGTATTCATCAGCTTTAAATTTGGGTTTTAGACCCGTCACATCAAAACATACCTCTTGTGTCTCATATCCAATGTCTGTTTTAACATCAAAGCATGGCAAAATAAGCTTTCAATTGATACCTCGTAATTGAAATTTAGCCTTAATAATCATGAAATCATTATGACCAGACAGCTTATAATTTCCTTTAATTTCTTTATAATTTTCTTCACATTTCACTTCCTATCTTAAAACGAGAAATACTGACTACATGTATGAATGTCTGCTTTGTTGTGACAAGTCCC
This sequence comes from Ophiura sarsii, assembly GCA_035610835.1. Classification (NCBI taxonomy): domain Eukaryota; kingdom Metazoa; phylum Echinodermata; class Ophiuroidea; order Amphilepidida; family Ophiuridae; genus Ophiura; species Ophiura sarsii. Next base: position 49,858 of record JAYJML010000091.1, on the reverse strand, counting down.
ATATTTAATTACTATTTGTTTGAAGAAGAAAAAAAAGTAAACTATTGTTAAGGTCGATTTGAACTGAAGATGACACTAAATTTCTGTTTTGAAATATACCTGTCTCCTTTGAAGAAAATGACAATATAAATTATCAATTACAATATCATCAAATATTATAAGAATTTTTTTTAACGGGTTCGCCGTCGGGCAAGTTTTAATCTGTCAAGCTTTCGTCAGGATTTGAACCTGACTTCTTCAGAACCAAATTAATATAATTTAAAATAACCACATATAGATTGCTACTTCTCTTGTTATCATTAAAGACTTAGCCCAAAAAAAGAACATGAAGAGAAAATTTGTTTTAATATTTTCAATTTCATTGAGTTTCGTGCAAAAGGTGAATGGTCTTTTTGGTACTTTAAATCTTATCTTATTTTGTAACAAATGTCTCAAAATGAACTATAAAGTGAGTTGCATCTTTCTCTGGTTGTCAACCCTACAACTATGATGCAAAGTGGCACACACAATCCCACACCACTTGAATTAAAAAGGTTGTTGACCCGGTTTTCAAAACAACATGGATTTCAATAGTTTCTCAGTGCGTAACATAACTTACTTTCTGGCTATTTGCGCTTCAGGTGAAAAAGTATATACAACCTCACCGCTTTGGTGCTTTGCATCTACAATGTTGTATAAAGCCACAAATGACTGCAACTCATCAACATATTCCTGAAGCTTAATGTTATTCAACTCAACCTGTTATACAATGGTAAACATAAAATTAAAAACACACTGAACATAAATGATAACACTTGTAAATCCAAGACATTATTATCTGGTGTCGATAACAAAAGATCAATTTCAAATGATATTGATTTGAGATTGAGAAAGGAAATAACCCATGCTACTTTTTGGTTTTTTCAGCTTTTTTTTCTGCTATTTTGTGAAGCAGATGCTACATGGTGTGATCATTTAAGGCACATGGCTATACGCAAGCCTGGTGGCTGGTGCACTGACCTTAAGTATTATTACCGTGTATGTTTAGTCAGCATCAGCAAAACCCTCATGCCTCTCTCTACACACTTTGCATCATGTTTTAACAGTTTTTAGACTTTCTCTTAAATAGTTACAACAAACTTATGTCGGCCCTAAAATAAATATTATATTGTATTCAGAAGCTTGATCGACTACATATGTTTTTCATTCATTTTTTTTTTGAGTTTCTGTGTGATATCACATGAGACACATGAACTGTAAAAGCTTTCATTTGATGTCCCTTTTTATCAGTGTCCATGTTTGCCTATTTTGTGTTACTCAACATTTTGTACTACTCAACATATTTTGATATGTACCGAGAAGGTAATGATCCAATCCAAAATACATGTATACTAAACTCAACAGTGATGTACTAATACATTTAAAGTAATATCCCTTTGGTCAACACTATTAATACATACCGTATCGCTGTTGTCACTTCTGGGACGTGGGCAGACTAGGAAAAGCCTTCCTAGGAAGCCATCCCTCCTTTGTTGAAGGTCAATGGCTTGGTCTTTAATGAATATTTCGGCCCAGTGGAATGCAACCAATCCGACGCTGCTGGAGGGGTTTCAACCTTAACAGATTTTGCTCCTGTGGGTGAAGAATATCACATGATGAATATCCGTTGTTTCTATTTCTTGACTACTTAATTTTATTTACACATCTGAGTTTCGATACTAATGTGAAAGGGATGGGAATTATGTATGGTAGTGGAAGGCTCGACGTGCTTTTATGTCAGAATCCCACATGGCTCTGCACAGTGTAGATAGAGGGATTCAAGTGTTTACAGGACTATTATATAACTATGGGACAAGTAACTCGTAAAGGTTAAGCCCGCCTACCTATACCTTAATTGACATGTGATGGTTCGTGAGGGGGCGCACTATCTTGTTCGTAGCAAACCAGATGATATTAGATGTGGTGGTTTTATCGGCTCAAAACCATGATTTGTGACACAGAAATAGTACATCAATGGTAAAAAAGCTGATTGTGATTTAGAGTGGCACGTACTGTTATGCTTTGATGATGACAGAATTTAGTTCTTATGGCCATGTGTTTTTAACTCACCACCCTGGATCAGTATAATGAACCTTCCATATTATCCTCATAAATAGTTGAATTTAACGTTCAGGTTTTGGTTGAATTTTGGTACTAAAAGGTCCGAAATTAGTCCAAAACGGTTCGATTTTTGCGTAGAAAATCCAGTAAAAATCACCCACACGAATGCGAATTATGCACGCCACATGAAAAATTCTGGAGGACTATAAAGATAATACACCTATCAGTTGTAAGACGCACTATACGACCCCCGGGAGTGGTACGTCACTTTACTGAGGTGCTTCAACTTCTCATGTACCATGACGCACCCTGTGTCAAAAAAACTTACAAACATTACAAGTCCAAAGTCTTTAAAAAAATGTCAATCTTGCATTTCGGTAGTCAACCCACTGCTGAATTATTGGTTTACCAAAACACTCGCTGACTGATCTCTATCTTGACATTCCTTGGTAAATGGAGATATTAATTTTATGTGACAATTGCAATGAAGCACGCCGATAATGTTGAGCAACAGATTTTTATTTATTTTATTTTTTTTTGGGGGGGGGGGGGGGGGGGGGGGTTGTACAAGAGAACTCTGCGCACTCTTGGTTTTCCGCTCTGGGACAGAATGTTTATATTGCTATTCATCACGCTAGACACTTCGCCTCCAATGAATTCCGCCTCCCGAAAATGTTGCCTCCTGCAAATATTGCCTCCCGTAAATGTTGCCTGCCGTGAATTACGCCTACGTACAACTTCGCCTCCCTATTTATTCCGCGTGCTTGGCTGAACATTGATAGCAGCGTCGGCGCGGTCGGGCCTCGTGTAAGCCTATTGATTATGTGGTACCGTTGCAAATACGACTGGTATGTAGACCGGAGTAGACCTACTTGAAATTATTTAGCGTGCATGACTGAACGGAAGTATAGCCATACAGCGCAGCGGTTTGCCCTGCTCGTCAGTGCCCCGATTGTGCCCGGCCGCGTGCCTTTGGACGGACCCGTGGCTCGTGATGATGGCGGCGTAGTGTGTCCCAGTGAAAGGTGTTCTATAGTTGTATTCCTTATCAATCAGCATATAGGGATATGCATTTTGAGTTTGACAGTAAGCCTAAGCCCTGTGTCTATATAATGAACAATTATTATGTTTTGAGGTGTCCAAGTCTGGTATAATATAGGATCCAAAACATAATCATGATACTGAAAACGGATGTAGGCCTATTGGTCTCGCTATCGGACTGAGTTCCAAAATTAAAATTAAAAACTCATAGCTCGACCACTATCATGACTATGGTTTCAATCCAATGTTTTTACCAAGATCTCATCTTTATTGTTCGGCACAAAGCTCAATTATACAGATCTATCAATTGTTGGTGATGTTAAATACAGCAAATCTATGAAGCAATGTTCTGCTTGAGCATGTTCAGGGATCATTTAGGCTATACCATAGGCTTATTTTAAGTTTGGCCGATGTAGTATAAGTGGGTTATATACCCTGAAAGTGAAAAAATCATTCACCGATTTTCCATGATCGAAACGGAACTGATAAAAGACTTTCGATGAAATTAACCGAGAAAATGTGTTCCCCATTATATAAAATGTCTGATAGGCCTATAGAACAAATCAATATAATTTCATAACTTAACATCACGCATGTTGCTCATCCTCTATGCGCGCGTGTCCCGGCCCCCCGTAAAATATTTGGTGCCACCAGCAAGCATTTGAAATTTGTTTTCTTTCGTCTCTATATAACCGAAAAATCACCAATCAGCTACGGTGTTATTCCAGGAATTTCAAATAACCGTATTGTGTGTCCCCTTACTTTATTTAATACAATTTAATATGATAATGCTCTTTCGTGTAATTCAAAGATGTCTTCACACTTTTCACGCGGCCGGCGTCTGCAGACGATCCAAAATGTTTGAAAAAATGTCAAAATTTACCATATTTGGAATCACCATGTAAAATGCATTCAAATAAGTACAAACATGCTTAATATTTGTTCTGTTATCCTTGAGATAGACATGAGAGTTTCTGAAAAAGGTTTCTGAAAAGTATGTTTTGTGTTAAACCAATAGCCGCGTGTAAAGTGTTCAAACTTTAAAGAACTCCAGATTAGCCAATTAAAAGTAACAAACAATTCAAACAATTAATAATGTTGACATTGAACTTTTGTTTTATTAATCGTAGTCATCGGGCAATCATTCAAACAAATATACAATTATACACAAATTTGATGATAAACAAACAAACAAACACAATCAAGTTAATGAATCCATATTAATTCAACAAATCAAAACAACAATCATTGCAAAAAGGGGATTGCAGAAGGTCGAATTTCACTATGATTTCATAATTTAATTAGCAAGCATTGAAACGTGTTTTCTGTCGTCTCACATAACCGAAAAACATAAATCAGCTAGTGTTATTCTAGGAATTTCAACCATAACCATGATAACCGGATTGTGCGTCCCTTAATTTATTTACAGTTGAAAATGACATAATGCTCTTCCGTGTATTTCAAAGATGTCTTAAACATTATCCACGCGTCTGCAGACAATCCAAAATTGCACAAAATGTTTCAAAAATATCTTAATTATTGAATGTCATTTACCATATTTGGAATATCATAATGTAAAATGCATTCAAATAAGTACAAACATGCCTATTATCTGTTCTGTTAGCCTTGAGATAGACATGAGAGTTAGAAAAAGGTTTCCGAGAAGTATGTTTTTTGTACCGTGGTTAAACCAATAGCCGCGTGGAAAGTGTTCAAACTTAAAGTTAAAGAACTCCAGATTGGCCATTTAACAAGCAATTCAAACAATTAATGTTGACATTGAACTTTTGTTTCGTTAATCGTAGTCATCGGGCAATCATTCAAACACATATACAAGCTATACACAAATTTGATGATACACAACCAAACACATTCAAGTTTATAAATCCACATTAATTCAACAAATCAACAATCATTACAAAACGTCAGAGGGGATTGAAGAAGGTCGAATTTCACAATGTTTTCACAATTTAATTAGCAAGCATTGAAACGTGTTTTCTATCGTCTGTCGCATAACCGAAAACATAAATCAGCTAGTGTTATTCTAAGAATTTCAACCATAACCGGATTGTGCATCCCTTAACTTATTTTAAACAGTTGAAAATGACATAATGCTCTTTCGTGTATTTCAAGGATGTCTTAACATTATCCACGCGTCTGCAGACAATCCAAAATTGCACAAAATGTTTCAAAAATATCAAAATTATTGAACGTCATTTACCATATGTGGAATATCATCATGTAAAATGCATTCAAATAAGTACAAACATGCCTATTAGGAATTTCAACCATAACCGGATTGTGCGTCCCTTAATTTATTTTAAACAGTTGAAAATGACATAATGCTCTTCCGTGTATTTCAAAGATATGTCTTAAACATTATCCATGCGTCTGCAGACAATCCAAAATTGCACAAAATGTTTCCAAAATATCTAAATTATTGAATGTCATTTACCATATTTGGAATATCATCATGTAAAATGCATTCAAATAAGTACAAACATGCCTATTATCTGTTCTGTTAGCCTTGAGATAGACATGAGAGTTAGAAAAAGGTTTCCGAGAAGTATGTTTTTTTGTACCGTGGTTAAACCAATAGCCGCGTGGAAAGTGTTCAAACTTAAACATGTTAAAAAGAACTCCAGATTGGCCATTTAACAAGCAATTCAAACAATTAATGTTGACATTGAACTTCTGTTTTATTAATCGTAGTCATCGGGCAATCATTCAAACACATACAAGCTATACATAAATTTGATGATACACAACCAAACACATTCAAGTTTATAAATCCACATTAATTCAACAAATCAACAATCATTACAAAACGTCAGAGGGGATTGAAGAAGGTCGAATTTCACAATGTTTTCACAATTTAATTAGCAAGCATTGAAACGTGTTTTCTATCGTCTGTCGCATAACCGAAAACATAAATCAGCTAGTGTTATTCGAAGAATTTCAACCATAACCGGATTGTGCATCCCTTAATTTATTTTAAACAGTTGAAAATGACATAATGCTCTTTCGTGTATTTCAAGGATGTCTTAACATTATCCACGCGCGCGTCTGCAGACAATCCAAAATTGCACAAAATGTTTCAAAAATATCAAAATTATTGAACGTCATTTAAGTAATTAAGAACAGCGGCTGATTCGGGCAACCCTGGGTAAAGATAATAAATAATAATTTTTAAAAAATAGTCCCAGATTTTACGGAATAAATATGCGGTAATTTAGTCTCGGCTTTTAAATGTATTTATGGCGCATTATTTGTTCATCAGACCTCTTTATTTGTTTGAGTTTGTTCAGTTAGTTATTTACTGGATGAGGAAGAACGTTTGATGCTCTGATCGAGTTGTTGAAGAAACGCCCAACGAAAGCTGGGGGTTTACGTGGAAAGTTATCATACAACTTGGACGTCGGTCGCGTTTGATCTCAATCACTTTTCAAAAATCCCGCCAACTGTTTGTAAACCGTGTAGATTAAAGTTAACCACCGACAGATTATAACTTTTCTATAGAATGAAAGAGTGCTGTATATAACGGTAAGAGATAATCGTTTACTATAATCTTGACTCGATACTTATTATCACCTTATTGTCTCTAATATTGAATTGGCATACCACACATTCACTAAAATAAACGATATTTATAATCTTTTCCCAACCGAATTTGACTGTAGGCCTAATGTATCAACATGTTAAAATGAACACACGCAAAAAGAAAAGAAAAACAAAAAGCAGTATTTATTATCCAAATTAATATACTAAATCAACTAAACTATTGTATATTACATTTAAGAAAATAGGCCTATACTTAGAATAACTTTAAATTATACTTTTTGAAATACTTTTTGAAAACAATTAATAACATTATAAGGCCGTCTTCATAATTATATTCAAGTTTATTTAAAGTGCATGAAATTGATAACACGATAAAACTGAGATTAAAATACCTAAAAATTCAAACCGGTTGAAAGTAAGATTGAGATAGGCCTATTGGTTATTTTACAGAATGCGTGTATATATAGGTATTTAGAGCAGTATCTCCGAGTTTTAATTAAGCCGTTACAAAGTTTGAAAGAAGATTCAAATCTTAATATCATGCATATGCATCGGGAGTTTAATTAATTTGTTTGGTATGGTACGGGGGGGGGGGGGGGGGGGGGGGGGGGGGGGACGACCTGCAACTTCACGTGCAAATGAGTACCGACCAAATAATCTTTTGGTTTATCAAAATACGGCACAATTGTAACAGATATATTTGAGTTTTACGGTCATCTTCAAGGTGGAAACTCCAAATGAAACACATAAAACACAGAACAGAGATGATCTTTTTCCGTCGACTATAATAATATAAAATAAGCCTAACCACCAACCCCAAATGTTAACACTTTCCACGCGGCTATTATTTTTACCATACATAGCCTACAACAGATTTTTCAGAAACCTATCACAATTTTCAAAGTCTATCTCAAGGATTACTGACCCAATACTAGGCATGTTTGTACTTATGACAATGTATTTCTCATGGTGATCCTAAATATGGTAATGAAATTAAATAATGTTGACATTTTTTAAACATTTTGTGAAATATTTGAATGTCGTCTGCAGCCGCCTGCCGCGTGGAAAGTGTTAAGGGATCACGTCAAAACTCGACCGCCCGGCAACCGCCGGTTCCGTTCGGTTCTCACAAAACGTGTCGTCTGTTATAATATACACACATAATGAGGTCAAATAGTAACACTCTGGTGAACACGACCGGTTGAAAGTGCCTCGTCACACACGTGAGCAATAACATCTTGAAGTAATGGGCTCTTTTAAGACTTAAAAGTCTCAGTTGACACCAGTACAATACAGCTATTGATTTTCGCTGGGGTTGGCTTTTTCAATCTGTTTATAGCTCAATTAACTTTTTAAAATCAATACCGAAAGTATATGAATGTTTTTTTTTATAGAACGATTATAGAGAGAGCTATTATGACCGCAAAGTAACAGATTGATAGTGTAAATTGGTCAGATTACAGCATTAAGTCAACCGGCGGTTGTTCAGTGTTGCATGCGCGAATATTCATATACCAGTAAAACATTTGACCTGAAAGAACCGGGCGGAACCGCCCGTAACCGGCAGTCAACGGGCGGTCGAGTTTTGACGTCTCCCCAAAGCCAAGCCGCACGCATTAATTTCAGGTACTTGCAATGGCCATACAGCACGGGCGTTAACGGCTCTCACCACCGCCGCGCTACGGTCATGTTCTGCCAAGCACGCATAATAATTCCAGGTAGGCCGTAGGGCCAACTTGCAAGGGAAATAACCACGGGCACATCACCGCATAGAGGCAGGACACCCGTCGCGCAGTGGCGCCTCGGTGTTCAGCCAAACACAGGCACGCATATCCCGTGCCGAATTTGATGACCCAGTTGCGTTATAGTATTGTAAAATCCCTACCACCGGCAAGTATTGTAGTCCCTGCCACCAGTAAAATATGGAAAGGCCCACGGCCCCACATTGAACAAGCGCCCTAATAATACTTCAAGCCGAGGAGTGTTTGCTTGAAAAATATATAATATATAATTTTTTTGAAAATTTGAGTCCGTAGATGTATAATTTACACATGATAGGCCTACAAACGTAAACAAGTATAGTCCGTTTCCAAATTAAAGTTACAGCGTCCATATTTCTATACTTTAATCTTTACCAAAAGGGGTTACCCCGGTACAAACCGTCATATTCCCACCATCCATTTTTGTTACTTATTTCTCTACCATCAGACTTCAGCAGAGTTCAGAGTTTTTATTAACCAAACATATAATCATCATGCATCCATCGGGAGTTAATTTGTTTGGTATGGTACGGGGGGAAACCTGCAACTTCACGCTATGAATTATACCCACCAGCCCCTTGGATTACCCCGTGCATAACTTAACCCTATCCCTGGGCCATCGGCGCCCGTATACCGGTCGTAGATAATTGGGGTTGTTCTACGGTACGCGCGGGGATAGGGGCCTACTGTATTTGCCGGGTACTTTGACTACCACGGGTTTAAAACAGAAACCCTGTTCTACGGGCCCGGCGAATTTATTAACCGTGTCCGTATTAAACTAACATTTGGCCAAACACTGTACATGTATACATTGCTGTATACAATGTACATGTGCATGTGTTTACTATATAACCTTTACTCGTCAATGCTGAGACTAGGTATAATTATTAGTCTCAGGGCAAAGATATCACACGTTTGTTACGGTAAATAACATTGCGGCCCGGCCGACACATTTTTAAAGAAATTAGTGAAAAGAACTTCACGTGCAAATGATTACCGACCAAATAATCTTTTGGTTTGTCAAAATACGGCACAATGGTAACATACATGTATATATTTGAGTTTTACGGTCATCTTCAAGGTGGAAACTCCAAATTAAACATATAAAACACAGAACAGAGATGATCTTTTTCCGTCGACTATAATAATAAGCCTAACCACCAACCCCAAATGTTAAGCCAAGCCGCGCGCAATAATTTCAGGTACTTGCAGTGGCCATACAGCACGGGGCGTTAACGGCTCTCACAACCGCCGTGCTACGTCATGTCAGCCAAGCACGCATAATAATTCGGCCTACTTGCAATGGAAATAACCACGGGCACATCACCGCATAAGAGGCAGGACACCCGTCGCGCAGTGGCACCTCGGTGTTCAGCCAAACACAGGCACGCATATCCCGTGCCGAATTTCCCCCGTGCCTCTCCCGGCTATTAGTTGCGGAGTGTCGATAGCCGCTTATAAATTAATTATTAAAACGTGACTAATAAAGGAAAGTGTATCCGTGTATAAGGAACCAAAATATCCAACGATCACAATATTAAGAGAAGAAACACATATAACAACTATTCAATCACTGTCAAAAGCCAACAAAATTAACACCAGTCGTATTATAATTTCTTTTAATTGGTTCAAGTTCTGCTTATCACTTGCAATCGGCATACATTAAAATGTATTTTCTCACTTTGAAAACCGTGCTATCGGCATACATTAAAATGTATTTTCTCACTTTGAAAACCGTGCTAAACGCACATGTTCGATTGTATGAGAAATAATTACACACATACATGTATATCGAACAGTTCGAACTTGTAATCATTGTTACGATATTGAATGTACATGTATACCCAACAACATCTTGTGTGCTGTACCGGGGTACATGTACTCATGCATAATAGATTTACAACCGGGCCGCCACACAGATCTTGTGTGATCATGTGTGACATTGTGTATGCATGATAGATTTACCACCGGCCGCACTGAGACACAGATTACATTGATCCATCGCTCGTGCTGATTTGCGGTATAAATAGGGAGGCGAGTTTGTACGTAGGCGAATTTCACGGTGGGCAATACTTACGGGAGGCAACTTGTACAGGAGGCAACATGTACGAGAGGCGAAGTGTCCTGTTTCCATTCGTGATACAGTGATGCCATATATTTTTAGCATTCAATCATTTTCTTATTGAAAAGCTTGTAAGCCACATACCTCTTGCTGCACACAGCTGCTTGCATTCTTTACCATCAAAGAGTTTGTTGAACACGGAGCGATCCGTCCCTCCATAAGCGGAAGCTTTTACTATGGGACCGATGAATTGATCACCCTCTTCCGGGGCTATTAATACCCTTGGCTGCTCACCTAGGTGAGCACATAGCCCTTTCAGGGTAAACTCCTCTTGGAGGATTGACTGAGTGTCTAAACTCATACAAGATAGTATGGGGCTGAAAGGAAAAGAAGAAAAAGATGAGTAAATAATGAGGGTGTAGTAAAATACACGGATCAAATTTAATTAAATGAATGGAGGTTATGAGTAAATTCACTGTAACAATGTCATGCAATGAATGAACTTAGCGGATTTGTCGGGCAGTTGGGCAAGTGGCGCTAAAATGCCAGATGTAACCGTCGGACACTCATCCAACCCCTTTCCCTCGCTCTGCTCTCGGGAACAGGCATCAGGAAGACAGAGGACCATGTCTCCCGAACCAGTTAATACCGGCACAGGAATACAGACTCGTCCCGCCGGCTGAAGACCCCTAGTGACCCCAAATATTTTTTAATTTTAAAAACCAACTATATGCGTACGGTCATAAGGAATATGTTGACTAATTTTGACGATCCTAGGTCAGACACTACAGCAGACACTGTACACGAGAGTTCTCCTAGAAACTCGTCTAGCATAATTTGCAAGAGCATTTCTTGACAAAGATCCAAGATTTTGGTCCTCAATGTTGGGGTTGGCCAAGATGCAAGACGAGTTTTCTCTGTGTCTCTTTTCAGAAGTAGAATCTTTCTTGATTGGCCTCCATGGAGACCTCCCATGTGCAATGTCTGCTACAGTGTCTGGCATGATATATCATTTACATGCATTTTGTCTTTGCTGCTGTCTTAAGTCTAAAAAAGAAACAATATTTTTGTCTATAATTTCAACAAGAGCGGTACTGCCACTAAACATCGGGCAAACCAAGTTCGTTGCAGCATCGCCAGTACTGAGTGCCGCAAAGTTTGCTGAAGCTAGACATTCCTACAACCAGGCGGAGAAGCAAGCCAGGCAAAGCTACAACACTAAACTGAGACAAGACATTGCAGATAAATCGCTGAGCAGCAAGAAATGGTGGAGAATCATCAACACCCTGTTCGGAAGAACAGCCCGTTCCGAGATCCCAGTGATTGAACATCATAATGTCACCGATATTTCAGCAAGGGACAAGGCAGAAGCTTTTTGTCAAGGTGCCGAAGACCAGGCCCCATATGTCCATCCTTCAACAACCAAATCCTTTGACAAAATGGTTTTAAACCCAAGGATGTTCGAAAACTATTACAACATCTCAATCCAGATAAAGCTACTGGACCAGACATGATTCCAACCAAGGTACTCTAAGAATGCTGTGCTGAATTTGCCAGTCCACTTTGCAGGCTTTTTGATCTCTGCTTCACTCATGGTGTGTTTCCTAACCAATGGAAAACAGCATCTGTCCCTCCAATCTACAAGTCCTATCTCACTGCTAAAAGTGCTAAGCAATTTCAGCAAGATCATGGAAGCTGTCGTGCAGAAACAACTTCAACGCTTTCTTCTCAGCAATGATCTGATTTCCAGCAGACAGAACTTTGGATTTAGAGAAGGCCACAGTACAGATGATCTCCTCAACATTTTGTCACAGAAATGGAACAACTCCATAGATCAAAGTGATGAGGTTTTGTGTCATTGCCCTTGACATAAAAGGAGCTTTCGAAAAGTTATGGCACAATGGACTCTGCTCAAAACTTATATCAAAGGGTGTTACCAGAAGACTGCTTTCATGGATACACAACTACTTATCCGATAGATGTATGTCGTTATGTCGGGACAAGCTTCCAATACTGCACCCATAAATGCTTCTGTTCCACAAGGATCTATCCTTGGTCCATTACTGTTTTCTGTCTTCATTGATGACCTTGTGAATGTCTGTGACAACGAGCTCTATCTGTACGCTGACGATTCAACACTTTTCGCACAAATTAAGTCTTCAACCAACTCCAATGCAGTAGCTGCTAGCCTTAACAGTGATCTAAGCAATATGAAAGCATGGGCTGATAAATGGAAAGTGACCTTTGAGCCTACCAAGTGCAAGACCATGGTAATCTCTAAGAAGAGAACCACATCCCAACTTGAACTCTGCTTTGGTGACTGCAAGCTACCATCTGCAGACAAACTTGAAATCCTGGGTGTTACCATTGATAGCAAACTGACTTGGTCCAAACACGTCTCGGCTGTCTCAACCAGGGCTGACCAGAAGCTTGGTGCTCTTCGCAAGATTGCAAATAAATTGATGGCATTGGGCAGATCTACTGTGTACAAATCACAAGTCCGCAGCATAATAGAGTATGCTTCACTAGTCTGGTCTAGCGCTTCACCTACTATCCTAAGCCAGCTTGACAACATCCAAAGGAAGGCACTCAAGATCATTGGAGCTCATGACGCTACTGGTCTATCACATCTCAACATCACAAGTCTACTTCACAGGCGACAGGTAGCAGCAGCCACGGTCTTGTACATAATGCACACCAACCACTGCCCACAAGAGTTAGCAGCTTTGCTCCCCACACCATATGTTCATCGTCATGCTACGCGTTCAAGTGTTGCAATGCCAGATCATGCCCTTTCATTGCCGCCTGCCAGAACTTGCTGCTGAGACAGAAGTTTCATCCATATACTGTCTTCCAGACAATGTTGTTGGCAACACCCACGAGGAAGAACTATACAATCTTTTAAGTGTCGTGTTAACAGACACTTTCTCTCCAACTCTTCAGAGTATGTTGTCTATTAGAAGCTCTCTCGATGTATCAGTGACCATCAAGATATTATTTTTCTTCTTATTTTTGATGTTGTTCTCTATGTTTGGGTGTTTATCTTATTCCTGTCACACGCCACTTTCACTGCCTTTTTTACTTGCCCAGTTGTGTTTACTTGTATTTTTGATTATTTTCTGAGTTGCAGTGAACCAATTGATTGGCCCATCAGAGCTCTCTGTTGAGAGTTACCCGTTTGATTTGTAATCACTCAGTTCATTAACTTTGTTAATGTCTGTTGGGCTATTGTTCACATTTGCTCTTTATACAAAAAAAATAAATATTAAAGAATTTTGACTCTTTTTGTTGATGATCATATCACACTATAAAATATGTTTACCCAAAGACTAATTTTTGTATGGATAGGGACGCTTGCTGCCGCATCTGAGAGTTGCGCTGCATGCCAATGGGCAGTGTTGCATGCCAATGGGCAGTGCGGACTGCCAATGGTAAAGGGACGCCCCATTAGATTTTCAAGGGGGGGTGGGTAGGAAGTTTTTTTGAAGAAAAAAAAATTCCCCCACTATGATGGCCAAAAAACAAACAAAAATCCCCCCCCTGATGAGTAAAAAATAAAATAAAAAAATGCCCCACCCAACTCAATATGAATGGATACATAAAAATAAAAGGCCGCCTTTGGCGGTGCAAAATAAAAAAAATATCCCCCAAACCCAAATTCCTCCCCCCTTCCGGCTGCCAACAAAACAAAAAATCCCCCCCGAACCCAACTTCCTACCCCCACCCCCCTGAAAATCAAATGGTGCGTCCCTAAGCCATACCCGGCTGTTCGTACTGTGATACCTCTGTACCATAACAGGTATGCATGAGGGCTAATGCCGTGCATAAGCAGGGTTGTGCGCCATGTGCCATGCCAGTACTTACGCCAAAGGCTGGCATGCCTGGTATGGGCTCTAGGTCCTGTACATTATAATATCTATAGCCCACCACACTGGCACTATCACTCACCCCACCCCCTTGCTGAAACACTGAATACCTGGTATTGTAGCATTAGGAGGGTTCAAGGATTATGCCTGTTGAGTGTTGTTCTCAAATTAAAAGAAAGAAACTCGGTCAAACGTGTACAAGAAACACATGATAATACCAAGGGTTTATAGTGAATCCGAAATGCAATGGGTTTCAACAGTTGGCAGTTATAAAATGGGAATGTAGTATAGAAATGTTAAGCAAAAGTTATTGCTAGACAGATTAGTTCTAAAATCCATGTTAGGTTATTCATGAAAACTCATGAGAACAAGAATTTACTCGAAGCTTGTCCTTTTTTTGCCAACTCAGTCATATTGCTGCTATGTTTCTAATGAGATGACAACCTAAGGTGTACATACATGTATGTATACAATGTCCATAAGGTTAGGTTTGACCATACTAAAATCAATCCTACCACCTATAACATGGATTGGTTTGCCGAAATATTAATACCTGAGAATATAATAAGACTCGTTGTGGATGTTTGATACCATTGGCGCAAATATAAATGGAACAACTTCCTTATTAGCTGATTCAGGCTATCAAATTTCTGTAGGTCAGCAGATTTCTGTAGGTTAGCATATTTTACACTGCAAATTATGAGTGTTTACTTTTGGACAAACTAAAAGTAAACTCAAAAGTAAACGCAATTCTAAACACAAAAGTAAACGTAAAAGTAAATGCAGAACTAAACGTTTCTTGTATTTTGCACCCGATTGACCTCAACGCACACTCCAAGTGAGTGAATATTATCACAGATGTTTCCACCATCTGTGATATAATGGGACAGTTATTGATAAGAGGCTGGGTGGAAAACAGAGCTTGTTGTTGGGCTCACATAAGTGTTTAGTATTGCGTTTACTTTTGAGTTTAATTTTATTTTGTCCAAAAGTAAACGCTCATAATTTGCAGTGTTAGGCTACTGTTTCCAATATGTCACACATAACTTTAACTTGAATTATGCATTATTGTTATATTATATTGTTTTATTCCTAGCAATAGCTAGTGTGACAAGTAACATGTTCTTATAAGCAATTTAAGCTTAATCAATACGATATACCGCATAATAAAATGCCTGAAACCACTCGATCACCGTGCAAGTGTGCAAGAATAACAGTTTGGCAAACAGGAAAAAACAAGGAAGCGAGAGTAGACCGAGGACCTTTCATTTTGAGAATACTGTCACATATAATATAGGGGATCAGCATTGCGCTATACGTCCACGCACGCGCAAACCAGTCTTACCACAGCAGAGGTAGAAGGACAGGCCCGTTCACTAGGATCATGTACAAAAAAAATAATCGCCAACAGGGATGCGTCATATGATCTGTCAGAATCAACCAATGGTGCATCACAAAATTGACTGAGGGTGCATATACAGGGTGTATCAAAAAAAACCGCAACACTTTTTGTCGCGAGCTCTCCGATTACGGCAAATCACAAATCACTCTGAAATTTATATACTCTGTTAGGTGTTTTATTGGCTATCACATAGTCAAATTACAGCGATATCGATTATTGATTCGCTGAGATATCAACGTTACACGTAGACAAGTGCAAAACACGTTTTACATCGTTTATCCTGTATGCCTGATTTTCTTGTCAGGTGAATATTAGCAAGACACTTTAATAACTCATTGTACTTAAATAATTGGAATCAAACTCATCATTCTGAGAAGAAAATGTCATGTTAAAGGTATAATCAAATGTCTGGCTATTCAGTATCTTATCAATATTAACTAAATCTGGCAATAAATTAGTTGATAGATAATGACACAACTTGAAAATCCAGATTACAAAGTCTGTTTGCAAATCCTCTCTCTTTTTCTCTCGTTAATGTCATAAATAAAACAGTATGGCACCTTATTCAAAAGATAAGCAAATGGAATAGTCCAGTGAAGGTAGTAATTGTCTTGTATGAATCAGTCATTGTTAGTCTGTTGTGAATGGGAATGGGACATTATGGTGCTGCTCTCGACCCTCAAAATGCTGTCCTTGTTTTAAGATGCATCAATTATGAACTTTAATTTATATGAAAGAACGTACCATAGACATTATGTGGCGATCATAGCAATCGGTGGTTCAGAACTTAAAAGGGTGATTGACGTATTCAAATGGTCGAATGATTATCAGAATACACGATTCAATGATTTTATGTACCACCTTACTCAAACAAAGGAAATTAAGATAAACTATTCCAGACATTAAGGTTACATAGTTATTAAACTGTTAACCCATAACACTAATCGGACAGGAAAATGCAAGAAAGTATGATGTAAAACGTGTTTTGCACTTCTCTACTTATACCTTTAAGGGGGATGTGCACCTTCGCATAGCCTCCGTAAAACTGCCGTAACTTCTTCATTATTATCATTTAATCTGAATAAAAGTATACATTTTTTTGCAGGAAAAGGTTCAATGAATCCAACTATGATCATGAAATTGACCATTTTGGAGAAAATTATAAAAAACATGTTTTTTGACCCATTTTAGGTTTGGAAAAGATAACACAAAATATATTTTGTTAAATTTTGTCATACTAGTTTTATTATATTCCTCATGCAATTCCCTAGGAATCGTTTTTTTATTTTAATTTTTACTTTATTAATTTTTGAATTACAGACCAAAAAGTGCCAAAAAACCTGTTTTTTAACCTCCAAAATCGTGAAAATCACGTTTTTTGGTAAAAAATCATATTTTTTGGCACTTTTTGTTCGATAATTCAAAAAATAATAAAGTAAAAATTAAAAAAAAAAAACGATTCCTAGGGAATTGCGTGAGGAATATAA
This sequence comes from Ophiura sarsii, assembly GCA_035610835.1. Classification (NCBI taxonomy): domain Eukaryota; kingdom Metazoa; phylum Echinodermata; class Ophiuroidea; order Amphilepidida; family Ophiuridae; genus Ophiura; species Ophiura sarsii. Next base: position 32,600 of record JAYJML010000091.1, on the reverse strand, counting down.
TTAAACTAGTATGATAAAATGTAACAAAATATATTTTGAGTTATCTTTTCCAAACCTAAAATGGGTCAAAAAACGTGTTTTTTATAATTTTCTCCCAAAATGGTCAATTTCATGATCATGGTTGGATTCATTGAACCCTTTTCTGCAAGAAAATGTATACTTTTATATAGATTTAATGAATAATAAAGAAGTTACGGCAGTTTTACGGAGGCTGTACCTGAAGGTGCACAGCCCCCTTAATATCTCAGCGAATACATAATCGATATCGTTGTAATTTGACTATGTGATAGCCAATAAGTAGACCTAACAGAATATATAAGTTTTAGAGTGATTTTTCTTTTACTGTGACCGTACAGCTAAGTTAACGCACCTCGGTAAAGTGATGCACCATTCATGGAGGTCGTTTATTGCGTCTTACAACTGATGTGTATAACGAAATGACTACGGTTGTTGTAATGTTGGTATTTGTGTGATGGGGTTTGTGGTTGGGTGGGGACTAGGGATGGTATGGTGTAAAGTGATAGAATGAATTCAAATACCTAAAAAAGTTTATGAAAGTTAATGAAACATGAAGTATCATAATATATTTCAGGCTTATAAAAATTGTCAAGCACAGGATAGTTTGTGGTGAATTTCCAAAAACCTCTTGTGTATAAACTTCAATTAAAGGTATATTATGTGATCTTTCCAGGGGACGCCCTCAACATCGAAAAAAAAATAGAAAGCAGATTTTCTTGCAGATTTACATTTCTGATCATAAATCATGCATACATTCCAAGTTACAGGGCGATACGATTCTTAATTACTTCAAAATCATGGTTTTAGAGTGAAAATAAACTGTCGGGATTCCGACAGTTTATATTTTTCACTCTAAATTCACTCTAAAACCATGATTTTGAGGTAATTAGGAATCGTATCGCTCTGTAACTTGGAATGTATGTATGATTTATGATCGGAAATGTAAATCTGCAAGAAAATCTACTTTCTAAAAAAAATCATGAATAGAGGGCGCTCTCTGGAAAAGATCACATAATATGCCTTTAAAGGTAGATGACCCGATCACATTTTCGTAACACAGAATTATTTCAAACATACGGAGATTTTCATATCATATGAAAGCTCGTATTTTTCTCATCATCATACTGAAATTTGATGGCCTAAATCGGTATCATTACGGAGAAATCGATGAAATAACGTCGAATTACCGCGAATGGTGGTATACCACCGATATAGTTTGTGTACAACTCAATGGGTACAGTTCACAGCATCTTGTGCGTCTAAAATAAGAACCATTAGAGCTATGCAACTCAAACTTTGGAACACGACATTTTTAAGGATGACCTTTCATGTAGAATAGAAAACTTCAAGTTGAAAATTGGAAATGTGATCGGGTCATCTACCTTTAAGTCCAATATATAAAGCAGACGACACAAACAGTGTCACCAACAATGGGACAATCACCAAACTTTAACAAAGTAGTTTCAGATCAACATGAGTGTGTGGAAATGAGGTTTGGAAGTGTAATAAGTGTATGATGGGTTAATGGGTTGACAAAATCGTCTTTTGAGGTGGTAGTCACAATGGTTAAAAGTTATTGAAGTGCTAGATATCACGGGGTGTGACAAATTGATTAGAATGGGTTAATTGACAACAATTTTTTAAGGTTCCAAGTGTTTTGAGTTCTAAGATGGTTAAGTTAAAACTTAAATTATTCCTCATTTAACTGTATAATGCATTCATGTCTACTATAAAACACTCATTACCCCTTGTTTGTTCTCATACAATACAAAAAATATCACATTCGAAAATAAACAATTTGTTTCCAATCATCACATTTAGGTAATCATGTAAGATTTGAAGCAACCTCCAAATTTGTTCATGATGTTGCTGTTGCATCATATAAACAGGCGATACCTAGCAATCGATAGTATCAATACTATAATATGGTCTTACCGAACAGTTAACTCATAAGCTGGTGACTTCCCAGACTTTGTCGTCCCCAAGATAATAGAGCCAACATTAAGTGGCTCAAACCATTTCAAACTATTCACATTGACCTTAGTGCTGGGTCCTACGATGCTTGAAATCACTGGTAACGCGCTGAACAGCAAGTACTCTCTGGCTGTATTGTGTGAGCCGGAAAGTGTAGAGAGCCAGTCACCCAAAGGTTCCGATAAACTTTCCTCCCATGGAACAATATCGGCGAAAGCCTTTCCTGTAACCCGTATCGCTTCGTGTATAGTAATTGATGGTAACTTCTGCCACTTGTTAGACATCTATAAAGAAAGTAATGTAAAAAATGAATATTGCTAGTAAAGTAGTACCAAGCGAAATAGCATTATCAGTTACTGGGGGTGGACTCACACACTTTCATGCCATAGCTCTCATGTATGTAATATGATTTTCGGAAATAGAAACATATTGAGATATTTAACCAATTGGTTAATACATGAACATTAAACACTATGGCCTGTATTCTCGTACATAGTTAAACACGGTTTAAGCTAAACACACGTCTAACTTTGACTTTAGACACAGTTTTTAACTAAACACGATTCTCATACATTTGTTTTACTTAAACACGTGTCTATGCCGTCTAACTCACTGAAAAGTGTCTAACTTTTAACATGGGTATGGGGGTAGTTTAAGGCGCGTTTAACTAAAAAAATACACAAACTGTATGCCTTGAATGATTACTAAACCGTGCCCGGTCTAAACTGCTAAGCAAATCGTGTAGTATTAAAAATACACGTGCGTTTGAGGTACTAGTATTCAGTCGATATCTATTATCTATTGTAACCCATTAGGGCCACAACAAAAATAAATACCTGTATACAGTAACGCACAACACCCTGGGGACAAGTAGACTTGGCCAACATATTCATTTTGACCATAAGCATGAATAGTTCGGTTTTTAAAATCAAAAAATATTTGGGGTCACTAGGGGTCAAAATGTAAATTGTTACTCCATTCACTCAAAACCCTACTTGTCCGAGGGAAAATTACTGATGATACTCAGAATTGGTCAAAAGATTCCTTGGATCAATGTTCATAGGGTGCTTCTACACTCAAAGTGACATGTGGGCAATTCCAAGCAAAAATCAACCAAATAGCCAAAATTTCAAATTTGCATCCAAAGTTTAATTGTATGCCTATAATGTAGGCAAGAGTCCAAAGTTCAGGAATTTTTAGTTTGTTTAGCGATACTATGTTTTTTGATGTATAAACTAATTAGCATAAATTTGCATATTTGCAGCTTACAAAATCAGTGAAAAGGCTTGTTTTTATTTATTCCATATCTTTTAGACACATAGGTATGATGTTTAAATAAATGTCAGGCACAATAGTAGTACTGATAGGAAAAGTTTTGATATAAATTTAATTTTGATCAACGGCCGATTAGTCTCGTTAATCCAGGTAATTAGTATGCATAATCTCATGTCATTCCGCAACGCAAAAGTACAATTTTTTAGGATAGCAAGAAAAATATGTAGCCTATTTTCATTTCACTATTTTTTCTCTGCACACAATTGACATGCTTCACAATGATAAAAAAAAAATGGAAAATGCTGTTAATAAATAGCGCTAACGAGCGTTGCGGAATGACATGTTGCGGAATGACGGTGCGGAATGAGCCGAATGACAAAGGTATTTATTCCCTATATTTAGGTAATTTATTGAGCAAATTGTGATATTTTTGTGTACTTGGTATAAGATCATCCTTATTTATGATAATTCATTCAAATATGGACTCTAAACTTCTAAAAAAGTTGCAAAATTGATGAAAACTCATAATTTGCTGAATTAGGCAACTTTGATGTGCAAGCTGTTGAATTCGGCAACTTTATCACAAAATCATGGCTACTTTACCTGTAAATGATGATTTTAATGTGAAAATAGTTGGGTTACTTGTATTCACGAATTTGAAACATATGAAATGCCACTGATTACTCTTTCTTTTATTTTTTATGCATATTAAAGCATAAAAACATGTTTTTTCTTTTCTCTATGGAGTTTTGCACACAAATTCACACTGTCATTCCGCAACACATACTTTTATTTTTTGATGACCTACTAGAAGTCCTAGCTGATGATTGAGTTTTATGAAAATGCTTTTGTCAGTTAGCTAACACTTCAAACCTTCTAAAAAGTAACTTCAATAATGATACACTCTAAAAAGTTCAGAGTTTTCACTTTGTGTAAACATGTAAAAAAACCACCAATCGTCTGCGTCATTCCGCAACGCAAATTTGCATGAAAATTAGGATACTTGGAAGCGCAGTCTAATTTTTTCCCTAGGTTTATTTTTTGAGTATCAATCGCTATTATCAAATAAAGTTGTAAAATTGGGAGTAACTACAAATCTCTGGGTTTTACACCCAAAAGAAAGTGGATTTTTGTGTGTAAATGTCATTCCGCAACGCGTGGAATTGCCCATGTCAAAAGGGGTCACTAGGGGTCATTGAACTTTACAGGGGAAAATATAAGGCATGCTCCGATTTTGACCGGGTTTCTTTTATTTTGTGGGCATATATAAGACAAGAACAAAAGTCAATCATACCGTTAAGGTCAAGAAAAGGTCACTAGGGGTCAAAATTCTCCCAGAATTTAATGTTCTTGGGACTCCCCTGCCGAAGCCTGCTTACCATGGTTCGATGTTTGATCTGACTAATTTGCATCTTTCCCCGGAGATGCGGGCATTCCAAACTGAAGTATTTCTAATATTTCAGAGACTAGAAACACGGGTCTCCCAGTGTGACGTCACCCCACGTCACTCGCCAGCTCGTCACCAACATGTACAAAGTACATTCCACATTAAAGACCAAAATTACACCCCCCCCCACCTCCTCCCTCCCCCAAAAGATATTGCACATAAAACATAGTACAATATCTTGTGGGCATTGATGAGACAAGTACAAAAGTAAATCATAACGTTAGGGTCAAAGGTCAAGAAAAGGTCACTAGGGGTCAAAATTCACTCAAAATGCTACTTGTCAGAGAGGGAATGACCTATGTTTGTCAGAATAGATGTAGTTTGTTTGTTTGTTTAATCTTTCTTTATTGAGGGTAAACAGCTTCAGTGTCAAGCACTGCTTTCCAAGCAGGCCCTCATCATACAGAAAATAATACAGTATTTACAAAGTTCAACTATTTACACATAATACACATGAATCAAACAGAAATAGCAAAATAATATAATTAAGAAGTACTTTGCACACAATTAGAGTCCGTTAATCTTAGACTTAAATTGGTGCACGGTCATATTCTCCAGTTCAATTCTGACTGCTGCTGGAAGGCTATTCCAGGCATATGCTGCCCTAACATGAAATGTAGGATTTCTATGACTTTTAAAATGAAGGGCTCCCTCTTCATTTTCAATAATGTGATCAATTCAATGCTATGATGAATTTTTCAATGATAAGATTAACATTCGCGATCACGTGTTAACCCTAACCAGTAAAGCTGGTTTTTTGTGCGTATCGGGGGGAGGGGGGAAAAAAGTGCTATTTTTTTTACCCGAAAAATCACCCAGCACCCCCCAGGATTCGATCGCCGGACCATTCGCACCCAAGTCTGTCCCTCTACCGACTGGGCTAACTCCCTAGGTCATATGCGGCCACAAACTCCGTGGCCACATATGCCTGCGGTAGGTGACGTCATCGCGGCAATGCAGCAGCACGTGCCTGGAGATAGTTTCTGGCAGTGAGATTTAGTGAGATTCAGTGGGGTTAGGGTTAAGGTTTATCGCAAATAGAAAAAAACCCATTGATTATCCTTTTCTGATGCATTGTGCAAATAAAGCAAATCTTGCTCCATTTGCGAACCCACAATGCATCAGAAAAGGATAATCAATGGTAGGGATGTTCATACCATTGACTATAGGGGGCAACATTTTTTTTGGAAAAAAGTTGACCAAAATATGTAGAAAACTGTATGTTTACCTCTTTTAAATTCAGCGGAGTAGTACGGAGTGGGCTGGGATGTATTCACGGATGTCTAAATATTAAACCCACAGAATTATAAATACCGACTGTCAAGCATACCTGGGCATATTCAACAAGCGACACGTTTATCTAGTGGCTATCCAACATCAATAGAGGCATCCAATAAATATTGTCTGACAACAGTTCTTTTACGTTATAATATAATTGATAACAATAATTTATTTCCTCATGTGATTATTCTTTCTCAAATAAAACGTTCCTGCTCTGACAACGGCAGCAATTTTATATAATTATAATAAATAATATTTTCCACTGCAGACTTTGATATGGGATCCTGTTATTATTAAGTTATATATGATTGCCAAATGTCGACTAATTCTCTAAAGGATATGTAGATGGCTGGTATTCATTTATGTTGAGGTCTTGGATATTTTAACGTTATTTGTTACGTACCTCTTTATAGATGTCATAGTTTTATACCTTTACCAGTTTATCCGGTTTTTAGGATGTACAGAGTTGTCCTTAACCATATAGTTATTTAGAGTCTCTATAAAATAGTCTTAGCATTCATATAATTTGCTGACAGTTATCTTCTCCCAGTAAAAGTCTTTGATGGTTTCCCGGTGTCGATCTTTAATGGTAGCTCCCGTAGAAACCCTGGTTTGTCTACTCGGTCAATATTGGCGTCAATCTTTATGTCTCCCCTTTTGTAGTTTAGGACTTTCGGCATGTACGTATTCACACCATACATTTGGTAAAGTGACACTGCATGGGATAATAAAGTAAAACCCGAAAACCAAAATAATATTTTGCCTAAATTTTGTCTGCTCTGCATAACAAACATTTAAATTGGTAAAATAACATTTGAGTTGAATGTATCAATGCTTTTATCAACTCCAAAAATGAGAATATTATTACAACAGAAATTAAGGCGTGGCATCAGGTTGTAGGCCACTTGAAATTATTATAATCATTACAATTTCTAGCAGGATAGTTACATGCCTTTTTGGTTTGTAGCTATCGATAATTTCTCTGGCATTAAAACAATTTTGTTACTGCCTTAGTAAACTGTCTGTTGCTGCCTTTACATTATCACAGTTTACAGTTTTAACTTCTGTCAAGCACTATCAATTTGCTCCGCTGAACGATAATATTTTGTACTTGCAAAATTCCCAAACTTAGGTTATAATATTTAATACATTATTACCATTATAAACATAGTCTTAATTAAATCAACTTACAATGGTTTTTGTGGTGTTGTTCTCTCTTGTGAAATTTTCCAGGCAGGCTACACGATAGCACTTCAGTCGTCCGGAGTGTATTTCATACCCCGGCACGCCCCGCTGGCTGTCAGAATTTGGAACCGTCACGTCGTTCACAAAATAGTCATTACCGTTGGCTTAACACACTTGTAGCCAGACAGAATTTCACCTCAATTACAGAGGCTCCCGGCTAATAGTTTATGTATAAATATTAGACTTATTTGCACTCCATAGATGAAAATTCAAGTATAATTGACTAATCGTAGCACTGCAACTTAGGAAGAAAACATCATAACAGAAAAACTGAAATGACCCGCACCTATGATGGTTGAAGGTGGAATGACTAGGACCTCGCCCATCTCCCTGGTCAAAATATCCCTAGGTAACTCTCGCATAATTTTGCTGCATTACAAAAGGATGTCTGCACACATACATTTATTGAATGGAATCATACAAAGGGTGCCCTGCATAAGTTGGTTCACCTATTGTTTACCAATACCAGTGACTATACCCAGGTGCTGTGGATAGCTTGGGTTATTCTAGAAAGCCAGTGTTTCCAGATTTTGTGCACTATGTACTGGTATGTATTCTCCAGACTGTATAATGTAAATATACAGGGTGTCATAGTGGACAAAACTTAAGTTATCTTACAGATTCAATTCTAATGTGACAATTTACTCCCCGCTTTAACTAAATGTACTCACATTTATGCATATCTTGCATTAGAATACAATACCCTTCTATTCATTCCTCTGATTGAAGTGTCTCTCACCACTCCAATAAATGCACTTCTTCTCCCTAACGAGAAATGCTTAATTATAATTTCCCACTTACGAAGGACAAGAAACTGGCTTTTACTGCCTCGGTACTTCGACTCAAGTAGTCGGCCCCTACGTTATCGGTTCCCTTAATAACTTGCAGGCGATACCGATATGGCTGTAAGGCGAGCGCCCATCTCATAATCCTCCCATTTGCCACTTTGGATTTGCGGATGCATGTTAGTGGTTGGTGATCCGTCTCTATTACAAACTCTTTACCATACAGGTACGGTTCGAACTTGAGCACGGCCCAAACCACCGCCAAGCATTCCCGCTCCATCACTGAATACCTACATTGACTCTTATTCAGCTTTTTACTAGCATAGGCCACAGGGAACATTTCTCCAGCTATCTCCTGAAGAAGAACTGCACCCACTCCTGTGTCGGACGCATCAGTCCGCAAGGTGAAACTCTTGTTAAGGTCAGGGAGCTGCAGAATTGGTGAACTTGCCAGCTTACCTTTTAAAGTCTGAAATGACTGTTCCTGGCTATCTCCCCAGCGTATCACCTTCGGCTCTCCCTTCTTCGTACAATTGGTTAATGGCACTGCTACTGCCGCAAAGTTTGGTATAAACTTACGGTAGTAGCCTACCAAGCCGAGAAACGATCTTACCTGTGTCTTTGTAGTTGGCCTCTTAGCCTGCTGAATAGCTTCTGCTTTGTCTGGTTTTGGTTTTACTATACCTTGTCCTACCATGTGACCCAAAAATTCAACTTCATCATACCCGATGAAACATTTTGTTGGCCTAGCTGTTAAGTTAGCTTTCTTTAGCCTCATGAATACTTCTCCTACTCTCTGGATATGTTCTTCCCATGTTTTCGTGTGTATGAGTATGTCATCTATATAATTGTGGACATTCTTGATACCTTTTAGAAGTTTTCTCATCATTCTGCTGAATGTCGCCCCTGAATTAACCAATCCAAACGGCATCATATTGAACTCGTACAATCCGTCGTGCGTTACGAAGGCTGTAAGATGTTTGGACTCTGTTGCCATGGGAATTTGGTAGTACCCTTTACTTAGATCAATCTTACTGAAATATCTATCTCCTGCTAACTGGGCAAATATTTCATCTTGATCCGGTACCGGTTCAGCGTCAAAGGTTGTAATCTGATTAATCTTCCTTGTGTCACAGCATGCCCGAAGTGATCCGTCTGGCTTCTTCACTGCTACCAGCGGGCAAGCGTACGGACTCTTGCTGTGAGATATTATCCCCATCCGAAGCATGTTTTCAACTTCTTTCCGAATCTCACTTCTGAGTGCATGGGGTATTGGATAAGGTCGGCTTCTTATAGGTTCAGTATCCCGTATTTTGATGACATGTTTCCCAAGTGTTGTCCTCCCTGGGATATCTGTTAGAGTATTCTCATATTCTGCTAGAGTCTGTTGCACCTGTTGTACCTGAGCTTTACTTAGTCGTTCACTGATATTCACATCAGTGATCCCCTCTTTTTGGACCATCTGTGGAAGATGTATCAAATCTTCTGTAGAGAACGATTTAAGTTCTGATACGCTTACTTCTTCCTGAGGTTCATCTTCAAGTACAGATGTGCATGCTGTCTCATACACGTTACGTATGGGTGTTTCTATCATTGAAGCATTCACTTCACGTCTAATATACTTCTTCAATAGATTGGCGTGAAAGGTTTTGACTCTGTGACCGAAATCTATCTTGTAGTTCATCGAACTTACTTTCTCTACTATAGGAAATGGACCCTTCCATTGCATAAGGAGTTTGTTGTTGTCTGTGGGTAGAAGGAGAAGAACCTCATCTCCGACCTTCATGTCTCTCACCCGTGACTTCTTGTTGTAGTAAGTTTTATACCGTTGTCTAGATTTCTTTAACTCTTCTCGAGCTAGTTGGCACGTCTGCTCGAGACGTTCTTGTAGATCTATCACATATTGGTAAACTGTTTTTGTTTCATCCAACTCTGATTTACCCGTCCATAGTTCCTTAAGTATTCTCATAGGTCCACGTACCGTCCGTCCGTACAATAGCTCGAAAGGTGAAAATCCTGTGCTCTCCTGGGGAGCTTCCCTGTAGGCGAATAAAAGGGGTCCAATGTATCTATCCCAGTCATTCGGTTTCTCGTCGCACATTTTCTTCAGCATTGCTTTCAGCGTGCCATTGAACTTCTCGCAAAGTCCATTACACATGGCATGGTACGGTGTAGTGGTCAAACGGCGAATACTCAGTAGTCTGCTTACCTCTCTCATAACGCCCGAAACAAATTGTGAGCCTTGGTCTGTTAACACCTCTTTAGGAAAGCCTAATCTGGAGTAGATCCCTAAGAGTGCTTCAGCTACTGCTTCTGCCTCTATCGTCTTCATTGGTACAGCTTCCGGGTATCTTGTCGCATAATCGACTAATACCAATATATACCTGTGTCCACGTTCAGTCATTGGTTTAATTGGTCCCACTAAGTCTATCGCCACTCTTTGAAATGGTGTATCAATTATTGGAACATCTCCCAATGGAACTTTAGTAACTCTACCTTTGGGGATGGTTCTTTGACAAATGTCACATGACTGACAATACCTGGTGATGTCAGCTTGCATCCCTGGCCATGTGAAGTCACTCATTACTTTGTCTTTTGTCTTTTTGGATCCTTGATGTCCGCCTAAGATTGATTCATGGGCCAGTTTCATGACATATTTTCTGTAGTCTATTGGAACTACAACTTGCCTAAATACATTCCCAAATTCTATCTTGGGAGAACTGTATTCCCTATATAGAATGTCATTGTCTGTGATGTATTTGTGATTACTTCCATATTTACTCACCTTTTCCTCACCTGTCAGCGCTAGTTGTCTGAGTTTGTTTAGTGTGGGATCTTCTTGTTGCTTCTGATGTAGCATCTTGGCCGATACTGCTTCTCCTATAGGAGAACTTACCTTTAGTTTCTTAAAGGGTTTGTCCTTTACTTTGATTTGACTTCTTGTCTGTACTGCGGCGAGTGTATCTGATTTATCTTCTTCTGAATGCGTTTCATCATTATCATTATTTGTTGTAGGCCTACCTTCACTTACTTGTTCTTGTCTTGTTATTTCACAAGACTTTCCCCACATTGAATCTGGATTCATAGGTTCTCGTACGCCTGGTACATTTCCTAGTATGAGGTCATATACTGGATCTTTCATGCATAAGGCTGAGACAAATCCTTTGTAGTAAGGTGTATTGACATATATGTTGGCTACAGGAAATTGTCTTACCGTACCATCGATTAGTATACACGTTTTCAATTCTCCTGTCATCTGATTGGGCTTTACATATTCTGATCTTACCACTACTCCGCTACATCCACTATCGCGTAGTACTTTCACTACTTGATCCCCTATCTTACCATTCTGGACAGGCATGACTGCATCATTCAGATTCCTAGGCTTACATGCTGCTGTTACCTGGTTCAAAACAGTCATTTTGTGACCACAATCTAGTGTAAAGAACCCTTTCTTACTTGCTTGGAATAGATGGTGGTCTGGTTTTATTACCATCATACACGATCCAAAGTCTGCTTTGGTTTCAGTCTTTTCTGTTTCATCACATTGACGATCTGTAGATACCTGTGTACGTCTTTCTACTATTTCATCAAATACTTCTGTCATAAAAGCCATGGTGTTTTTACTTCTACAGTCCCTTGCAAAGTGTCCAGGTTTATTACAAAGAAAACATCTTCTCTCATCACTAGACTTATTGGTTGATGATTGTTTACCTTTGAAATCTTGAGGTGATTTTCCTGTCTTGATTTGATTCTGGTCCTTTGAATAATTTCTAGATCTATTATTCTTACCTTTAGGGTGGCTAGTATGGCTAGTATGGCTGGTGTGCCATCCTCCATGAGCTTCGACATACTGATCCGCATATTGTCCCATTTCTCTAATGTTTTTTGGATTTCTCTCTTTTAGGAATGTGGCATGATCCCTGGTACATGAATTGAGGAATTGTTCCCTGAGTAACAGGTCTTGTACTTGTTCTAAATTTCCTACCTCTTCTAATTCCATCCATCTCTGTAGATAGTTGCCCAATTTAGTGACAAATTTACTTCCTGTGTCTTCTTGTGCTGGTTTAGTTTCACGAAATTTCTTTCTAAACCCATCTGCGGTTAAATTGTACGCACTCAATACGGTATGTTTTACCCTTTCATAGTCTTGTGATTCCTCAACTGATAGTGTAGAGTATTCAAATAAACCATTACCTTGTATCAGAGTTGCCAGGCTGTTTGCCCACTCAGTATTTTTATCCCATCCCTGAGATAATGCATATCTCTCAAACCTACTGATATACGAGTCTATATCATCTACATCTTGTCTAAAGGGAGGTAGTTTTGGTGCTCTACTTTTATGTCCATGAGCATGTCCACCATGATTACCTGCCTGTGCTGTTACTTCAGCGGTAGCTCTCTTAATTTCTTCTATTTCTATCTGCAGTTCAAGTTGTTTTACCTTTTCTCGTTCTATTCTTTCCATGTCTTCCCGCTCTCTCTGTCTGATATATTCTAGCCTAGCTTTCTCTTCCTCTTTAATTTTTGTTTCAATAGCTCTTTGTTCAGCTCTAACCTCTCTATCGTTATCTCTTTCTTGTTTTAGTATATCCCTTTGTTCACTAACCCAGTCACGTAACTCTGTACCATTCAAATCTAAATCTTTACCCATTGCAATGAGTTTTTCAAGTTCAAGTTGACTAGCCATGATTATGATACAGAACAACCAGTAGTGATAGTGTTGTGTGAATTGTGAACGATGGTGGCCAAAATTTTGATTGCGCGCCTGTGTGCACAATAACCGACGAGAATTTTATCATATGGAATGCAAGTCTGAATATAGCATACAATTACAATGTTATCGTGTGGAGCATTGTGAAATTCTATATATTTGGCGACAATAGTGCAGGCAAACTTTTTAAAACTATTTTACTCACGAGACACCACTACGTTAGAGATAGTGCCTACATCTGTTCTTGAACGGACCGCCAACGAAACCACCGGTTCAGAAATACACTTCGATCGACTAACCATCTGGTGCTGTTGTCGTGGAACCCACCTGAGAATAAAATGGTTACAAATATATTAAGTACAATGCAATGCAAATGCAATACTGATATTTCTACAATATTTAAGTCTATTAGATAGCTCTATAGTGCTGGATAGTTCGCGGACAAGCCCCCATTAATTGTCAAGCATACCTGGGCATATTCAACAAGCGACACGTTTATCTAGTGGCTATCCAACATCAATAGAGGCATCCAATAAATATTGTCTGACAACAGTTCTTTTACGTTATAATATAATTGATAACAATAATTTATTTCCTCATGTGATTATTCTTTCTCAAATAAAACGTTCCTGCTCTGACAACGGCAGCAATTTTATATAATTATAATAAATAATATTTTCCACTGCAGACTTTGATATGGGATCCTGTTATTATTAAGTTATATATGATTGCCAAATGTCGACTAATTCTCTAAAGGATATGTAGATGGCTGGTATTCATTTATGTTGAGGTCTTGGATATTTTAACGTTATTTGTTACGTACCTCTTTATAGATGTCATAGTTTTATACCTTTACCAGTTTATCCGGTTTTTAGGATGTACAGAGTTGTCCTTAACCATATAGTTATTTAGAGTCTCTATAAAATAGTCTTAGCATTCATATAATTTGCTGACAGTTATCTTCTCCCAGTAAAAGTCTTTGATGGTTTCCCGGTGTCGATCTTTAATGGTAGCTCCCGTAGAAACCCTGGTTTGTCTACTCGGTCAATATTGGCGTCAATCTTTATGTCTCCCCTTTTGTAGTTTAGGACTTTCGGCATGTACGTATTCACACCATACATTTGGTAAAGTGACACTGCATGGGATAATAAAGTAAAACCCGAAAACCAAAATAATATTTTGCCTAAATTTTGTCTGCTCTGCATAACAAACATTTAAATTGGTAAAATAACATTTGAGTTGAATGTATCAATGCTTTTATCAACTCCAAAAATGAGAATATTATTACAACAGAAATTAAGGCGTGGCATCAGGTTGTAGGCCACTTGAAATTATTATAATCATTACAATTTCTAGCAGGATAGTTACATGCCTTTTTGGTTTGTAGCTATCGATAATTTCTCTGGCATTAAAACAATTTTGTTACTGCCTTAGTAAACTGTCTGTTGCTGCCTTTACATTATCACAGTTTACAGTTTTAACTTCTGTCAAGCACTATCAATTTGCTCCGCTGAACGATAATATTTTGTACTTGCAAAATTCCCAAACTTAGGTTATAATATTTAATACATTATTACCATTATAAACATAGTCTTAATTAAATCAACTTACAATGGTTTTTGTGGTGTTGTTCTCTCTTGTGAAATTTTCCAGGCAGGCTACACGATAGCACTTCAGTCGTCCGGAGTGTATTTCATACCCCGGCACGCCCCGCTGGCTGTCAGAATTTGGAACCGTCACGTCGTTCACAAAATAGTCATTACCGTTGGCTTAACACACTTGTAGCCAGACAGAATTTCACCTCAATTACAGAGGCTCCCGGCTAATAGTTTATGTATAAATATTAGACTTATTTGCACTCCATAGATGAAAATTCAAGTATAATTGACTAATCGTAGCACTGCAACTTAGGAAGAAAACATCATAACAGAAAAACTGAAATGACCCGCACCTATGATGGTTGAAGGTGGAATGACTAGGACCTCGCCCATCTCCCTGGTCAAAATATCCCTAGGTAACTCTCGCATAATTTTGCTGCATTACAAAAGGATGTCTGCACACATACATTTATTGAATGGAATCATACAAAGGGTGCCCTGCATAAGTTGGTTCACCTATTGTTTACCAATACCAGTGACTATACCCAGGTGCTGTGGATAGCTTGGGTTATTCTAGAAAGCCAGTATTTCCAGATTTTGTGCACTATGTACTGGTATGTATTCTCCAGACTGTATAATGTAAATATACAGGGTGTCATAGTGGACAAAACTTAAGTTATCTTACAGATTCAATTCTAATGTGACACCGACCGACATACCTCCAATTTTGTCCAATGATGGTTTCAAAATGGCGGCGGCATACTGGATCTCTATTTTAAATCTATGAAATAACCCCACACAGGCAACTGGACATCATGAAAGTAAACCCTTTTTTACCTAAAATGGTTTAAATTGTGCATGACTTGCCCAGTTTTCAGCAATATGAGGCAAACTGCTTTTGGTTATAACTTTTCTTTTTTTTTGCAGACATGGTTAAACCATCATTTTTTATTGTAAAATAGTTTGTTTCCATGTAGCCTATTCCATTTTCAAAGAGATAATTTTATTTTAAAAATTTTATGAACATGCCTAAGGCCAAATTAAATTAATTGTTTGTCTCAAAGCTCCCGCGCGCGTTAATTTATTGATGCGCATTAGAAAAACAAAAATCTGAAAACCATTTTTTTTTCAAAAAAAAAGAAAAAAAGAAATCCCACAATTTCACAGATTTGTCAGATTTTCATTGATCACATCATCTTAAATACAAAAGTTCACTTTTACAAGGATTTCAATATTTTATATACAAAAAAAAAGAAAAAACCCACAAAAAAACGCATTCCGCATTAGTTATATAGAACAGGAGAGGAGCTTTGAGACAAACAATTAATTTAATTTGGCCTAAGGTTTGTCGTAGATAGAAAAAAGCCATGATTGATTATCCTATTCTGATGCATTGTGGGTTCGCAAATGGAGCAGATTTGCACCCGCAATCCACCCACAATACAATGCATCAGAAAAGGATAATCAATGGCTTTTTTTTTCTATCTGCGATAAACCTTATCAATGGCTTTTTTATTTTATATTTGCGATAGGCCTAAACCTTATTCCAATTATCCAATACGAATTCAAAATTCAAAGTTTTGCGTGGCGATGCCATCGTCGTCACGTTACACTTTACAGGCAAATTTGCCAGGGCTGGATTGTGTTGTGGATAATTTGTCCACCTGCTAGGACTGACCGAGGAGTAACTTACATTTGCTCTGGTGACGTCGTCATAAATTGATATTCTCGATGTTTTATGTAAGGCTGGTATACAACAAGCGCTACCCTGTTATAAGAGGTCGCCATTATTAACTGATTACATAAACCAAGGAGATATCTATGATGAGGGATTAGGTGACAAAGTGGCTGTCCTCTCCCGGTAAGCGTTCACCGGCGTTGTATATCAGCCGCCCGGGGCAGAGAGACGAATCTTGGCGAGTTTACACAATTTGATAGATTTGGTAGATTGATGCGCTTTACTCCGTTTTATTCGGTTGTAAACCCGGGTTGTATTAAACAAGTTTCGTATTACGCGGATTTAGGGTTTCCCCTAGTGTTGGGCGGTATCGCGCTGATCATGCTGATGTTGGTACGCCCTACTTCTGGTTTTACGCTAACATGTGGGATTGCTTTGAAATACGCTGACAACCAGCTAATAACGCTGATGAAAACAAACAAAACTACGCCGTATTCGATAGTTTTAACGAAAAAGAATGATTGTTTTACATAAGTTAACAGTTTACCTCCATATTTTAGGACTTCAAACTCTCCAATGGGCTTGCACCTTGCCAGAAAAAGACCGACATTTTGCCGCATGCCGTGCCCAAGTATAAATGTGCGTATTAGACCTAGGATAGGCTAGAGAGCTAATCAAATCTGCTTATTTGATTTAAAAGGCCGAAATTCGGAGGAAAAGACAGTTTGAAAAATGGGGTTTGGTACGTGTTTTAGCATGCAATTTACTCTGCAAATTTATAATATAAGCCTATTGTGGTACAATAATTGTGCATAATATGTATAAAAACAACAACTATGTAATTATGTACAGTGGCGTGCGCATTATATTGTGAGTGGGAGGGGGAGGCACCTGACCATAAATGAATTCCCCCCCCCCCAGATCAGATTCTTTTCAATTCCCCGACGTACCAAACAAAAAATAGTAAAAGGTAGCCCCATTTATTTTTGCAGTCACCTCGTCAATTTCACATAAGTAGTGGGGGGGGGGGGGGGGGGGGGGGGGGGTGGGTCAACATTTTTTCACACGGTCAAACAAATTGCACAGTCCAAAAAAACCAGCACAGTCAACAACTAATGCCCAATCCTCCGGGTTTTCATAAGTTATCTATAACAGTACAGAATGGTATAAAAGCTCGAACAGGGGGGGGGGGGGGGGGGGGGGGGGGGTATGAGGGGGATGTGCCCCCTCATAATTGGATTTTTTCCCAATTTTCGAACTCATTTGATGCGATCTGGTGTATACTTTTGACCAACATTTTATCGAAAAGCCACTTCATTTCTAGTAAGTTGAGCATAACTATTACTGATATATTCTTGATTTAAGTATAGATGGGTTAAAAGCTCGAACAGGGGGGAATCTGAGGGGATGTGCCCCCTCCGAATTGGATTTTTTTTTCAATTTTCGAACTCATTTGGTGCGATCTGGTGTATACTTTTGACCACAATTTTATCGAAAAGCCACCTCTTATTTTCCAATCAATATTTTGTTTTTATCCCAATGCAAGAAAGAAGCATATTTTCCTGATTTAAGTATAGATTGTTTAAAAGCTCGAAAAGGATGTGTCTGAGGTATGATGTGCCCCCCTTTAGAATTGGATTTTTTTCTTCAATTTTTGAACCCATTTGGTGTGTACTTTTGACTAATATTTTATTGAAAAGCAATCACTTTATTTCCGATCAATATTGGCTTTTTACATAGGCCTAGGCCTATGCCAGAAAGAAGTTATACTAGTTACCTCCAAAATATCAGATTTCTCGTCAACGTACGTACGCGTATTTATCCCGACCGACGTCCAATAAACTCCAAACGTTCCTATGTCCCTCGCATGCCTCCCCGCCCGCCTTTTGTACCCCCCTACCCTTTTCTTTTTCGTTTGTCCCCTCTTCTTCCTCTCTCTTTCTTTTCCCCCTTCCTCCCCCCCCCCTTTTTTTTGGTGGGTAGGTGGGGGTGGGGAGCGGGCCCGTCGAACCCGCCTGTCCTGCACACACCCTCTAGCGACGGCTCTGGACCTGACTGGCAGTAGTTTTCCCCGACTGGCAGTATTTCCCCCGAATTCCCCGGGCGAATTCCCCCCCCCCACTGAGATGGAGAAATAAAGAAATAATAAGCCCCCGATATTTCACACAAAATGAATTATGTTCAGTCCCTTAAATAAATAATTAGACACAAAAAACAACGTAAATAAACCTCAAATACGTCATTTTAGGACTCTGATGAAACTTTTAAATTGCCTCTAGATTTATAGTCTGTTATATCCAGTCCTCACTGGCATGACTGGCTCGTTAAATTACATGACGCCTAGACTGCCGAATTCTACAACTTTTCGGCATTTTACGCGGAACTTTCAATGGATATTTCAACTTAATGTGCACTTTTTTATTCTGCCGTTTAGGTATACTATCTTTATTTTTAATTGTGAAAGACTTCTGTAATTTGAGGGGTGCGTCGACCATGAAATTGTCTGAGTTTATTTTGACCGCTCGTCCCATTTCAATGCATTTTCCTATACGTATAGCGTAAAATCAGAAGTCGGGCGTACCAACATCAGCGCGATACCGCCCAACACTAGGGAAACCCTAAATCCTTGTGAATCCGCGTAATCAACGTACCTCAACGGAATGAACCGCATACTCCATACGAGAGCACCACACCAAATATCTTTCTCATTGAAATACGTGTAAAAGTGCCATATTTCAAGACACCTTTTCTACCCTCCGGTTACATTTATGGCATACTTGTCACCTATGACTCACCATTTTCGGTAACATCTCAACTTTAATTCAAGCCTTGTTTCATGACGGGTTAATTAATAACCTAACTTTTCCGCTACGGAACTGCACACAGCGCCCTCACTTTTTCGGTTTTTTGGTATGCCTGTTCACCATTTAGGCAGGTGCTTACACCCTGGGTACTATTTAGGTTGATAAATTAAAAATGTCGTATTTATCATTGTAGGCCTATGTGCAACGGATAGGTCCCATTCGTTCATTTAAATACAAACATACTGTCCCCGGAGAAACAAATTGCCCGAAAACCTCACATTTACAAGCCTAAACTTTGTGCTTTTCCATGTACCTCTTCGGCTGATTAAAACCATATTTAGGGGCCCTTTGGAGCTACTGTCTGGGGCCCCGTAGGCCTACAGGCAGAAGTTGTTGTCATTGGTATTTTTGTTATCCTATCATGCAATAGTTCCAAATCAAAAAGATTCATCCATGTACCTCTTCGGCTGAATAAATCAGTTGGGCCCTTGGCTACTGTATGGGGCCCCGTACAGGCAAAAGTTGCTGTCATTGGTATTTTTGTATCATGCACTAGTTCCAAATAAAAAGATTCATCCATGTACCTCTTCGGCTAAATAAATCAGTTGGGCCTTTGGGGCTACTGTCTGGGGCCCCGTGCAGGCAAAAGTTGCTGTCATTGCTCCAGTTGATACAAGCAAGAGCGTGTAGGCGAATTTGTATTGTTACTGTAATTTGAGTTTAATAAATATCATACATCAGAATTGTTTATTGTCTGTGTATTTATTGGTTAACAACAAAAATATATTGTATGCAAGTATTTTAAGGGGAATATCTTGTCTTTGTGTCAATACCAACAAAAAACATTTATTATTTACGCTAATAAACGGTACAACAACATCCTATACCCACTGAAACGATGCACAACGGTCCTATTAAATAGCGCCATCTATAATAGCTTTGTTAAATTTTGGAGGCGGGACTTGTGATCCAATATGCATATTCATTACGAAAGGTGATTTCAGAGGCGGGACTTGTGATCCAATATGCATATTCATTACGAAAGGTGATGAATAATGTAAATCGTAAGGCGGCTTTTTAAACCAATGAGGCGACATCAACTTTCTTGTCTCTGGGGTAATTGATAGGGTAGTAAACTTAAGTAATTAATACATTATTATAAAAGTAATAAATAGTAGTAGAAAACTAATGAATAAACGAATTAAATAAAAATATATAAATAATGAAAATTAAATTAAAATATATAATTACGTTATTCAATAAATAAAGCAATAGAAAGTCAATACCCTGTAATATTTTTTCTTTAATTATTTAACGCCATATTTCATTCTATTTCATTCCATTTATTCAAAAAAGTACCAACATTCCTCATGAAGACTCTTACATTAAAATGGAATGTAACAACAAAAAAGCATTCCGCATTAGTTTTACAACAGGAGAGGAGCTTTGAGACAAACAATTAATTTAATTTGGCCTTATGATAAATTTTTCAAAATGATAAGATTAACATGCGCGCTTGCATGTTATTCCATATTAGTAAATTGAAGAAAAAACCAAGTAATTAAATTGAAGGGAATAAAACAAGTAATTTGGTTGAAAATGGCGTAGGCCTATCTACTCATCACAAGTTCTAATATGACAAATTCGAATGGAATAGCATGGGCTAAAGTCTGTAATGCCCTACACACCAATACCATCAGAGCGACCTCAAGCGATCTCCACATGTCGTACATGAATTGTCGTTAAAACTATAGCGGGCGGTGTCACTCTTCACGTTTAAATAAATAGCGACCTCAATACCGTAATAGTGGTATGCACCCTTGAGGGTGCATACCACTATTCTCTTTCTTTCTTTCTTCCCTTCTTCTTTCCCTTTTCCTTTCTCTTTCCTTTTTTTCTTTCTCCTTTTCTTCCTCCTTCCTTTGATTTGCCCACAGCACCATAATTTTGCCGACAGATTTGGTGAATGGGGGGGGGGGGGGGGGGGGGGGGGTTGGGGGGGGGGGGGTTGTGACACCCCCACCCCCCCCCCCCCCCCCCCCCTCTGGGGACGCCCTTGACTGTAACCTACATCTTTGTATTACTCCCTTTTATTGATATTATGTATTATACTATTATTTATTCAATTGTAATTATTTTATCATTGGGTGCCATCTTCCTCACGCTCTGCGTTTTAGACTGGCATCCACATCTCCTGTATATTTGTATTTATAAATAACTGTTACTGTATATGTTTACCGAGATGAAAACAAATAAAACTGAAACTGAAACTGAAACTGAAATAAACTACACCGTTCCCGCATCCCCACCATCCTCAAAGTACAGCAGTGGTGGGCATGCGCCATATATAAGGAGTGAAAAATTGACTGGGCCGCATACATAACCAATTTTTCTAGCATTGACCACTGGGCGGGCCGTTTAATATCCTGAGATACGATCCCGTGTTGTGGCTTATCTTTATTTGAATACGACTTGATCTTTTTGCGCATTTAATTGTTCAAATTGTTTGTTGAGTTTTTATACAAAAGTTTCTTTCATAACAATTAACGCATCCATGAACACACACCGGGACACACACATCGGTAAATAAATAACATTTGAACAAATAACAATTCCTTTAAAAGGAAAGAGGCGCTCAAATAAATAATAACAGCATGCATAGCTTTGAAGGCAAGAATACAGGGTGTATCAAACAAAATTAGGACTCTGTTTCATGACGGTGTAATTCTTATTATAATCATTGGACCATGACCAATTTAGTCTCAATGTAAAGCCCAATTATTTATTATGATATCCTGAAAATATAAGATCAATCCGATGCAAAATAAGAAAACTAGCGTACTTTGCGTAAACCATGTCATTTACTGGTTTGTACAATGGGATCTACATGTATAAGACCAGTAAATAACATGGTTTACGTTTCAATACGTTATAATAATTGTCAACATAATCTATCAGTCAATAGCAAAGTTTAGTTTGGTAATCCATTTAATTCTGGCACAAATCAAAAGGTAAACATTAGAGAAGACAAATTATTGCGCAAGTAATTGTGGAATTTCAATTTCAAATATTTTGTAAATAGCATTTTATTCACACACCACCTTTAAGGGTATACACCACCAATGCACTCCCCATAGACGCTACGTGCAAAGTAGGGGTCAAACAATCGGCTCTAACTGGAGTTATCCCATACATCCTTATATGACATTTACAGAGATTATTCCTAAGGGATGTCCGCAAAACATATCAAAAGGAAATAGCAAAGTGTCGGACTAGATTTTTCAATATTATGCGATGAATTTGATGTAGCGATTTCGGCCCTTTATTTACGCCCCAAAACCCAGGACGGACCTTCCGCCGATTTCAGTCGTTTAAAACTTTAAAATGTTCAAACTAGTGCGATTTTTTTGGAAATATGTACTGTGCACACTCATAAAAATGTGTAATACCCAAAACTAATAGATATAATTGAAAAAAGTATGTCAAACTCTCGCAATTTATACCGCAAAAAGGAACTATTGCTGTGATAAACTTTTACCGGACGTGCTATAGTGCATTGGTGGTGTATACCCTTTAAGAGCACACACTTTGTCTACAGCAAACGAGACATATTTCAGATTGTTGCCAGTGAAATTCTGAGCTAAATTCCCGCGTTATATTACATTTCATGCTTCCGTTTTGAAGATACGGCATCCACAAGAAACATGGTCAAAACGTGAAATTTCAAAATTGCATGTTCTAACGGTGCGAAGGTGCGCGTGTATGCGCTTTTTAAAGAAATTTCTCCCCGAGGGCCTTTGGCTAGATTACTGAAAAGTCTATATAGGTCCGCTCGTATTGTTTACCCTGTAGATAGTGAAAAATTAAGCATTATTATTGATTTTAAAATCTTTTCATTTCACAATTACTTGAATTTAAGATCATTATAGACGAGTAGGCCTAACATTCAGATGGCTGAAACGCATATAATATGACCCGACAATTACGCCCGACATGCAGTTTCATTTAATCCACTAGCTTTAAAGCGTCTTTTGACATGAGTGAAACCCAAAGGACCCCTCTTAGTGCTCCTGGCCTACTATTTATCATCATTCAAAAACACATAGATCAATAGAAATAACTTTAATAGACTCCTTATCGACCCCACCCCCCCCCCCCCCCCCCCCCCCCCATAGCCCGGCTTTTTTAACATGTTTAATCCAATTTGCATTGGAAGTGGAATTGTGTTTGAGAACTTAACCTTGTCAAAGAAAGTCGCGACTCAACCTTACTGATCATTTACTCGTTTAAAACAATAAAAACCTCATGAGTTTTAATTCGAACTCGTGTATGATTCATCATATGAAATCTAAAATGTCCTGGCTTTTTCAAGGTGTTTCTTGTTGAAAACCTCCAAAGAAAACGACAACATTTAGATGATTAAAAACGATTTTTGAAAGGATTAAACAATGTAGGCCTAACTAGACATTGCCCCGCGTGTTGATCATCATGAATATATGAGATTTCATTGAGAATTTTGTTGATGCCCAACGTCTTTTGGTACCTACATGTACATGCCCAGTTGGAGCCCGCAGCTTCAAGGGTATACACCACCAATGCACTCCCCATAGACGCTACGCGCTACGTGCAAAGTAGGGGTCAAACAATCGGCTCTAACTGGAGTTATCCCATACATCCTTATATGACATTTACAGAGATTATTCCTAAGGGATGTCCGCAAAACAATTAAAAAGGAAATAGCAAAGTGTCGGACTAGATTTTTCAATATTATGCGATGAATTTGATGTAGCGATTTCGGCCCTTTATTTACGCCCCAAAACCCAGGACGGACCTTCCGCCGATTTCAGTCGTTTAAAACTTTAAAATGTTCAAACTAGTGCGATTGTTTTGGAAATATGTACTGTGCACACTCATAAAAATGTGTAATACCCAAAACTAATAGATATAATTGAAAAAAGTATGTCAAACTCTCGCAATTTATACCGCAAAAAGGAACTATTGCTGTGATAAACTTTTACCGGACGTGCTATAGTGCATTGGTGGTGTATACCCTTAACATTCAGAGAAAAATTAAATCAAGAATGCGTTTAATTTACAAAACACACTTTGGTATGTTTACAGAATATTTTGTATCAAATTAGACACACCCCTCTATTTCAATAGTGGTACGGTCCAAATAGATCTGAGGGTTATCTTTTTACCGCGCGATGATACAAAATGGCGGTTCTCTCGTGCTGGGTAGCGCTCGTTTCGGCTAAAATTCCCGGCTAAAATTATGGCTTTAGGAATGGTCCGTGACATATGGCCCTCGCCAAAAATATTTTCCTCAGGGATATAGCTACATTTTGGTATATAAAGCTGTTTGCTAACTTTAAGGATCGCATGGCGAAATGCATTTATACGCTGAAAAACCGGGCGAAAGAATGAACACCGTTTTGCGAACATTTGTTGTTTGTTTACAATTTTGCATGGTTTCCAAATAAGGTTCGCCATCCTATTAATTTGCATATGAAGAGTGAATTTATCTCAAATCAACAACGCTTTGTTACTGTACTTAAGGTATGGGGGAGTTGTTCATGTAATACTCGACTGTTACTGTGTTAATTCCCATTGTACAAACCAGTAAATGACATGGTTTACAAGTACGCTAGTTTTCTTATTTTTAATCGGATTGATCTCATATTTTCAGGATATCATAATAATTAATTGGGCTTTATATTGAGACTAAATTGATCATGGATCAGAGTCCTAATTTTTTTTGATACACCCTGTATACCAGGGTATAATATGGTGTTTTTATAGCAGATGAGCAGTTTGATTAGGAAATGGAAGGATGTTCGACTGTGGAAAGTGTTTTGGTATACGAATTAAAAAAGTAGGAGTAGGCCTTTAAAACAATTTATGGTATAGCCTCGAGACGGGAATGAAAGCAAAGCAACACATAGGCCTACACAGGTATGAATATGGCCGGCGAACGATTCTTATTAGAGAAGTAAATGTGCGACAAGTCGTTTGAAGCTATGATTGTGTGTTTCAGACCAAGATAAAGAATATGATGCATAAGGGTTCAACAAAAGAAAGTATACCACTTTGTTTATGTCATTTTGAGTAACATTCATTTTTCTTACCAAACATGCTAAATAGGCATTTAGATGAATCTTTTAGGCATAATTTGAAAAGTGACTTTTGAAAAGTGACAAATTTTCTTTAAATGGTGCTATTCATGGTTTATCTTTATTGTGCTATTCGTGGTTTATCTTTATTGTTAGGGGGTAAATTTGGTATCAAATTATGCCTAAAAGATTCATCTAAATGCCTATCTAGTCTATTTGGTAAAAAATAATTGAATGTTACTCAAAATGACATAAACAAAGTGGTATACTTTCTTTTGTTGAACCCTTTATTTAGCACTGTCATGAAATAACAAGTCATCAATAAATATTCATTCTCGTTTCCTGAACGGTTGCATCTATATATTATTAGTATCGATCTGAACAATGCATCCATTGCACGCGTGGGTTCGAGTTTAGGTCTGTAAAAACACCGAGTGGAGAAGTTATGTACAATTATCACACAAAGTAAAATCAATCGGACACGGTGAATGTATGTGATAATGTGAGGCATAGTAAAAAATAACATGTTTCCCGTCCGGACTTTTTAAAAAAAGGAGGAGGCCGAGGGAGGGTCTTACTATTTACTATTTTCCAATTTTTTGATATTTTTTCCAAAATGGCCGACAAGTCGAAAGTGACCAACTGACTGTGTCGGGACACTCCTAAACAGCGATTTTTCACTATACTTTCAAAGAAAAGAAAAAAACCCATCTAAATTCAGCACATTTTGTAAATTATTTGTGGCAATAGTCGTGTTGTCTGTAAAATGATATAGGCCTAGGCCTGCTGCCTACACTTTTTTTCTCTTCAATTTGGGTCAACAAAATAATTGTTGTTTGTATGCCTGTCTGTGATCTGGTAAAGAAAGATGTTTCATTTATGAATGAATGGATAAAATGACAAATAGGTTTTGAACGCTATTCAACATAATATGCATAACAACAGTTATATATTCTTTTTTTACAAAAATGAAATAAATATAATACAAACATTGACAAATCTGTCTAATGTTTAAGTATGTTACTGTCAACACTTCTCTATTTCTAAGTTATTTCAACACACCAAAATAATATTATACTTGGCCCCTTGGGCATGATATGGGTCACTCAAGGGGTCAGGTACATCCATGATCAGATACTGTTAAACACTATCATTTTGCAGGTACTTTAATGATGTTTAGGTGACCAACTATAGGCTCATAGCTCTGAAAATTTAAAATTAATAATTAAAAAAAAAAAAAAAAAAATCGTGTTTGTTTTTGTTTGTTTTTTAAATAGTAAATAGTAAAAAAAGGAGGCGGCGGCTAAAACGGAGGCGGGCGGGGACAGGAAACATGTTCATTTTTTTACTAGGCCTAATATGTTGAAATTGTTAGAAGTATTTACACATAAATACCGTGCCATCTCGTTTTAACATTGTTTTGTGTCACAACAGCCACTACAAGGGCCATGCTGTTGTTGCGACTATGTACCAGTGCCCAATCACCGCTCTATTCAAACATATACCATGTCATACAGGTGCTATATGAAACACACATAGTATCAGTCAAACCAGTAACTGTCACTGGTCAGACACTATGTAACTAATATAAATAGTACATCAATGGTCAAAAAAAGCTGATTGTAATTTTGAGTAGAACTAATTTGCTTTGATGATAGCAGAATTTAGCTATATAACACGAAACAGAATTGGTTATTTGAAATTAATATTTAATTGGAACAAAATACGAATTTTAAATTGTGGATGGCTTCGTCTGACCATGGACTTAAGTCCATGGTCTGACCGACCATAGACGGTGGTCTGACAGTGACATAGGAGGGGCGTGGCGTTATTTGCATTTTATGAATATTGTAATCAGATCAGTTGGGAAGAATGGTGGATCGCGACGATCACATCGTGTGAGGTCATGAATAGTCATAGATGAATATTCATTCACAACGAATGATTGATACGGGGATTGATAGTTTACGCTTAACTTCCGGGTGAAGAACTGATAGAGTGCGCTATATAGCGCTATATTGTGAACCAAATCTCAACAATGGGCATTATAGAGTGTTACATATGCCTGTATCAGTTCTAATTCGACATTTCGATAGAGATCATAATCCTAGAAAATCTTTGGTGACATACTAAAATACTGATCGCGGCTCGATCAGCATTTTTGAATCGACGTTTTGATGTGCAAAAAGGGCTGGTTTTTCTAAATCCTTCATAGTTCATATATAGGCCTAGTGGAAGGTGGGGTAATGGCGGACACATTTTGTCAGAGAGGTATAACACACATATAATACGTCATATAACAATAAAAATCATGTAATCACAAAGCACTGTGAAGGTTCTACCTTTTATCAAGTTTTTATCAACTCATCATTTTGAAATTCGAAGCTACGACGCAATACAAAAATGGCGTCGTCCGGCATTACCCCACACTCTGGGCGTAATCCCGGATTATCAATGGCAGCCCTCTTTTTATTGGAATATAGCTAAGAATAGCATTTCAATGGGAGTTAAAAAATACCCTTTTTAAAAGTGTAGCAGAAAATCAAAGAACAATGTCACATATTTATATGGTCAACAACTATACCGATTTATGATGTTAAATTGACCACGCCCATATTGGTTACCATGGAAACGGTACATGTCCGAGATTACCCCAATCCATGTACAATGTATGGGCACATCCTCTCTTATTATTATGCTCATCATTGTAACTCCGAATTCATTTCTTTTTTATCAGAAGGTATACATAAAAAATAATAAAACTTTGTTTTCTTTGAGTGTAGAAATACCAGTTTCAAAGAGAAATTAATGCACCAAAATATCAATTTGTCCAAAATATGATTTTTGTAATTCTCGCGAGAATTTGCGAGACAACCATCCCATTTAGGTTTTGTGTGATTTCAATGGAGAGGCACCTAACATCATAGGGTGACAAAATACCATCTTCTTTCACCTGCCTTTAGATACTGCCCTGTCCGCGATTACCCGCGTCCGCCATTACCCCACCTTCCCCTACTTGTAATACAACTTTAAAAATATAGCAATCCCATATTTTATTATAATTGAGGGCGCAGCCTCTAGTGATATCTCTTTAGTGTCCCATTAATATCAGATTTCCAGAATATTATCATTACTAATTATCGCTACTACATTGCAAAAACCACAGAACACATCGACGCGGAGAGAACACGTCAAGAACATGTCAAAAACGCTTCTGGACGTGTTCAAAAATTTAACAAATAGAACATGTTCATGGCCGTTATTACAGATGTGTTCTTGAAGTATTCTAGAAAGGGCCCTTGAACACATGCAGAACACATGGTGATGCGTTAAAAAATCTAGAACACATACGGCACACATTAGAACATCTTCAAAACACATCTTGAACACATGAAATGTGTGAACATGTTATACATAATTATTTGGATGCTTCCGACACATCTGGACGTTTGTAGAACACGTCGGAATATGTTCTGTGAAGCGTCTGATGTGTTCTAATGTTTGCAGTGTAGAAATTGTTTGATGTTGGTGCTGTTTAGTTTTATAAGTTATCAGCATAAATACTGGAGCTCTCCGTTATAGCAACTCTCTGGAAAAACGTTGAACCTGCTATTCTGCTAATAACTAGTAATACAACTTTCTTGTATCTGGCTATAGACCTAAGTATTAAAGGCATATTATGTGATCTTTTCAAGATAGCGCCCTCTATTCATTATTTTTTTTAGAAAGTAAATTTCTTGCAGATTTACATTTCTGATCATAAATCATACATACATTCCAAGTTACAGAGCGATACGATTCCTAATTACCTCAAAATCATGGTTTTAGAGTGAATTTAGAGTAAAAATATAAACTGTCGGAGTTATCCGACAGTTTATTTTCACTCTAAAATCATGATTTTGAAGTAATTAAGAATCGTATCGCCCTGTAACTTGGAAAGTATGTACGATTTATGATCAGAAATGTAAATCTGCAAGAAAATCTTCTTTCAATTTTTTTTTCGATGTTGAGGGCGTTCCCTGGAAAGATCACATAATATACCTTTAAAGCAGACAATCCCGCATATTAAAAGTGCAATCATTATGTATATAATAAAGTACAAATCATGATAATATCTGATCTTACCTTGTAAGTGTTATCCAAGCAAACAGGCTATAATAACTTGGTGCATGAAGCTAGAAGATGGTCGGTGTAAACTTTGACACATACACAACGGGATCGGAATAATAGGCTATTAACTGTTACAACAGGCTATAGTATTATCCAAACATTCGCCCCTAGATTGTAAAGTCACTATACCTATAGGCATGTTGCCGATCCAACGATTACGATATCCTATGAGTGTCTGAAAAACATTAAGTTGTTCAAGACAACTACCAGCGTTTGCAATGCAAACCAGAATTCGCACAAGCATTGGAATTAAATTAACCGTTGCGTTCGACAATACCCGATTATCAGCTAAAACCGACGGTTGTAGATGTACTCATACTGCCTCCGATTCCGTACATCCTGTACCAGAGGATACATGATTAAATCTACAAAGGTTGGCGATATATAAGCTCAACAAACAAATTAGGACAATGACAAAATTGGTCTATTTTGGCAATGAGTGGGCATAGCCGTTTATTCACAAAATTCAAACAATTTCGGCGGATACCCAAGCTCGTTAACCGGATGACAATGAAAATTGAACCCGAGGTTCGGCCAAACCAGTTAAGAACATTACAATTCCAATTCCTATCACCTGATAAGACACTAGCATAATTCAATAGTGTTAACTGTCGTTACGCAAACGCGGCTGCTCACATCCTACTATGAGAGGCTCACATAAACATTACCAAATGTTCATTGGAGAGTAACATACTCACTGTATGCCGAAGATAGATGCTTATCTCTCTACTCTCTGCGTACGGACAGTTATTTTGCAGTTATAATTTCTTGATTTTGAGCTTAGATACCCGCATGTCATTAATGTATAAATATAAATCAATATTATGAACGGGCTATACCAGGCATCATCTTATGACGTAAATTTTCATATTCCATAATGCCATCATTTACAAACGTGAATATATAAATTTCCACCATGTCTGCAATGCTGGCTGTACTTTGCCACCGTCTCTTCCAAACGTTGACGCCTTGACAAGGAAATTCGATTCTGTAGGCGTTCCTTTGTACCAACATCTAATGAAGTGAAAATAAAACTGAGAAATCGCTGATTAATATTGGAGGACTCGATGTCGTACAGCCTATTTTAATAAAACGGGGTGGGTGGGTGTGGATTTAAAATTGTGTGAGCGTACTCTGATAAACGTGTACAGTATATGACAGCATGACTCGGAGTGGACGTGGCATGAAAACGGTAGGCAAATACCACACTCTGCTGTCAATCACACAGGCGCGCGAAAACGCCACAAAGGAGGTGGGCGTAGCTTTAGATAAATCTATGTAATGCAGATAAACTGCATTAAATTCTGATTATCCAAACATTCGCCCCTAGATTGTAAAGTCACTATACCTATAGGCATGTTGCCGATCCAACGATTACGATATCCTATGAGTGTCTGAAAAACATTAAGTTGTTCAAGACAACTACCAGCGTTTGCAATGCAAACCAGAATTCGCACAAGCATTGGAATTAAATTAACCGTTGCGTTCGACAATACCCGATTATCAGCTAAAACCGACGGTTGTAGATGTACTCATACTGCCTCCGATTCCGTACATCCTGTACCAGAGGATACATGATTAAATCTACAAAGGTTGGCGATATATAAGCTCAACAAACAAATTAGGACAATGACAAAATTGGTCTATTTTGGCAATGAGTGGGCATAGCCGTTTATTCACAAAATTCAAACAATTTCGGCGGATACCCAAGCTCGTTAACCGGATGACAATGAAAATTGAACCCGAGGTTCGGCCAAACCAGTTAAGAACATTACAATTCCAATTCCTATCACCTGATAAGACACTAGCATAATTCAATAGTGTTAACTGTCGTTACGCAAACGCGGCTGCTCACATCCTACTATGAGAGGCTCACATAAACATTACCAAAATGTTCATTGGAGAGTAACATACTCACTGTATGCCGAAGATAGATGCTTATCTCTCTACTCTCTGCGTACGGACAGTTAAATTGCAGTTATAATTTCTTGATTTTGAGCTTAGATACCCGCCAAAAAGAGCGGTAACTAATGCCGCGAATTCGCCAACCAGTTACATAATGCACGCGCTAAATTAGCTGTGAAACAGGCATTGCACTCCTCACTCAAACGCAGCCAATCATGAATGTAAAGGTGGGTGGACTTGTAAGAAGATTATGGATGCGGGATATAAAAACCACCGACCTGATTGACTAGTTTTTGGGCCTGGCGGTTGCAAGCACGACGGCATTTGTCGATAGCTTTATTACACAAAGCCCCGGTACTATGGATGGAGGGGCTCGGATGCAAGTAGGGACGTTACCTTTGCATGAGTGGCATTAAAGTTGCTTATGCAACTCTCCGCACGATACTACTCCCAACAACGCATATCCTGCCATCTGTAAAATTTAATATATGCGAAATTAAATATAAAAAATAAATAAATGAATAAATAAATAAATAAATATCAACATTATTGATGAACATAAAGTTTGTGTGTCAGGTGGTGCCTGTAGGGCTGCGGAGGTTAATTTTTTTGTTGTTGAAATGACGACTGATATAATCATAATGACTCCTGCCTTGAATAACTGCCATACTGACAAGGCACTGACCTGTCAACAACCCTGTAAAAATGAAACAACATTGTCAAATCACTGCATGCAAATTATACCCGACATGGGATTTGAATATATGACTGGTAGGCGTCAGACTGCCACCGCCCCATAACTTTGATAGTATTTCCAAATAATGTTGTTGTACGTGGCCGTTGTCGCGCCGCCAATCCGAACATGCCGAAAGGAGTTGAAAGATTTGAACTAGGGTGACCTAACGTGGTGACTGGTGAGAGCTTTCCGCAGTACGCTTTGTACTTGGGAACGAGTGAGAGGTGATTTATCAAAGTGACAGATTAAGGGTCCTGTGTGTGCGCCTCTCAGGTTGACAAACTTCTGTAATGTGATAAAATGGGCAAATTGGGGTGATTGCATTGGCTATGATTTTCAGAACGGTACCACGGCCGAGTTGATCTGTTTTCGAGAAACGCACCTTCACCTCTATAATTGGAGGCGATGAGTCACGAAAAGTTATACCGGATAGTTGCAAAACTTTAAGAATAGGGGCCTTCCTGCTTGGCATAGCAAATTCGCTGATTCGTAGCAATGCGAAAAAAGGCTAAAAGAAATTCTTGAGCAAGGTGAATTTGACCTCTTAAAACCTTCCAAGATCTTTATAATAATGAAATGGAAGAAAACACGTCATACCCTTTAACTTGTGTATAATGCACTTATTGCTGCTAAGTAAGGTTTCACGGTATTAAGTGATCGTCCGGAAAGATAGAGGAATACTATAAACAAAACAAAATGGTTAATAGGAACTGGCCACATATGAATTAAAGAATGATTAGTTCTAAATGAATCAAAAACAGTCAAACCAGTCTTGTATGCTTTCCAAGTTGATTTGGCTGCTGACTCACTCAGTAACCCTCTAGATTCCGCTCCAAGAGCTTCCAAATCTGCTCTGG
>JAYJML010000612.1:0-21000 GCA_035610835.1 Ophiura sarsii | reverse complement strand
ACTTGGCTGCCTGTTAAAACTCGCATTGACTATTGTATATAAATTGACTAATTGTATTATAAATGTTTCATATCTTAAAGGGATATTATGTGATCTTTTCCAGGGGCGCCCTATATTCATGATTTCTTTAAGAAAATAGATTTTCTTGGAGATTAACATTTCTGATCATAAATCATAAATATATTCTGAGTTACAGAGCGAAGCAATCCCTAATAACTTCAAAATCATTGTTTTAGAGTGAATTTTAAGTGAAAAATAAACTGTCCTGCTAGCAGGACAGTTTATTTTCACTCCACGCCGTGCTTCTTGAAAAGCCGTACACTTATGGGAAAAAAGCATTTGTATAGTATACATTAAATGTCTAATGTTTAAACTGATAAAACAACGCCATTTGTAACAAAAACAAAGACGAAAGAAAAAGTGACCCCAGTAAAATTCGAACTGACGCGTAAAAGTGTTCATAGCTAATACAAATCATTAGATCAACGCCTTAGACCACTCGGCCACACTGTGACAGTTCCCGATTATGGTAACAAATACTTATTTGAATGTCGTTATTTCCTATTGACCATAAAATGCTGTCCGATCCGGGGATGGAATACTTTGAAACGAAGTTTTTATCTCACAAAGACAACTGATTTGTCTTAATCCTTACAGCTGTAAATTTGTGTATGTAACACAATTGTAAGTCTTGAGTCTGTTTCTCCAAAAGAAGCAACTGCTTGTCCATGGAGGTTCGTGCTGTGCGGGGTGAAGAACTGGTGCTCGCCAGATTCGTAGATCAATTGTACACATCTTATAATCCGAATATTCCAAATGACCATGAAACAGCTATTAAGCGCATGCAAGACTGTATAAATGACATCAACGCGTGGATGACTCTTAATAAACTTAAACTCAACATGGGAAAAACCGAGTTCTTAGTCATTGGATCAACTTATCATCTAAGAATCTTGCCACAACTACAATTACAGATCGGCACAGCAATTGTGAAACCAGTTTCAAGAGTTCGCAATCTCGGGATATTTTTCGATCAGACTATGTCCATGGACAAACAAGTCACGGAGCTCTGCCGTAAACTCAATTACCAGATCTACAACATTGCTCGTATCCGCAGATACCTTGACACAGAAACCTGTCATCACATTGTACGATCTCTCGTCACATCTCGCATGGACTATGGCAATTATTTGCTAGCCGGTCTCACTGAAAATAATCTAAACAAACTCCAGCGTGTCCAAAATAAAGCCGCTCGCATAATTTTCCAACTCAAACGTCGTGATCATATATCGCCTTACCTTCACAGCCTACACTGGCTTCCGGTCAGACAGAGAATCAACTTCAAACTTCTTGTTATCATGTACCAATGTGTTCATCATGAAGCTCCATCTTATTTGTGCAATGATATCTCTTTTCACTCATACTGTCACCGGTACTCGTATTCTTAGATCTGCTATGGACGCTACCAAACTTCACATTCCCAGAACATCCAAAACAGTTGGTGATCATACCTTTTCTGTCGTCGGTCCACGCACCTGGAACACACTGCCCATATCCATCCGTGAGGCACCAACCATTCACAGTTTCAAAAAATCATTGAAATCCCACCTATATCCTTATATCAGTAATTTAGCTTGTATTTTGTTTTTGTTGCTCTTGCCTGTCTGTGGCTTCTCATTCTTGTAATGGCGCCTAGATATTCATGATTAGGCGACCTATAAATCCTCTTATGTATGTATGTATGTATGTAGATATTTACAAATGGTGCAAGTAAAAAACATAGGTGCTGGAAGTTACAGTTGGTGTTGGGTAGCTGTCGGAAGAATCCCACGGAGGACCGGCAGTGCCAAAGACTGAAATTGTCGGACTGTTGGTGTTGTGACGACATTTCAGGGGAGTCTGTTCCAGATTGTTATTGTGCGTACGAAGAAGGAGTACCTGTACGAGTTAAGGCTTGGTGGTATGTTCTGTTCTTGGTGATAATGTATTTGTAAATCTTCCTTGGCGAAGAGCCGGTATGACACAAGATGGAAACGGGATATTGACAAGTTGATATTGTATTTTATAGAACATGGACGACTGTCCAAGGAGTCTTCTAGTAGCAAGAGGGTCCCATCCCAGATTCTGTAGTGACGCTGGCTGCGTGGTCGTAGTTTCCAGTTACGAATCTCGCCGCTTGCCGTTGGACTGCCTCTAACGTGTTTATTTGTTGTTTGACGTGAGGGTTCCATGCTGCAGACGAATACTCGAGCTTAGGACGCACGAGAGCTTGGTACGCACGGGTCTTGACTGCAGGTGAGCATGATGAGATGTTTCTCCTGAGTACGCCAAGTGTTCGCCGGGCGTCTGCTGAGATGGCTTGCACATGGTCTTTCCAGTCAAGGTGGCTGTTGATGTTTACCCCCAGGTATTTGTGTTTTGATGTGACCTCGATGCAGTGGTTGTCAACTTTATAGGTGTGTTTGAGTGGTTTGGTCTTCCGTGTAATGGAGATGATCTGGCATTTTGCAGCATTGAAGGACATCTGCCATTTATCGGCCCACTGAAAGATTTTGTTCAGGTCATCTTGTAGACGTTGTTGGTCATTTGTATTTTTGATTCTGTGTACAAGATGCTGTCATCAGCATATAACCTCAGGGTGCATTTGACATCATCAGCAATATCGTTGATGTATAGTAAAAATAGTGTGGGACCAAGGACTGAGCCTTGCGGGATGCCTGACTTAACCTTTGCATTTGGAGATTTGGTGCCATTTACAACAACACTCTGGTTACGATCAGCAAGAAAGTCCTGTATCCAATTGAGGGTTTTTCCCCTCCCCTGATGCCGTAGTAGTCAAGTTTGGTTTGTAGCCTCCTGTGTGGGACCTTATCAAAGGCTTTGCTGAAGTAACAAGAAACAACAAGACATCTGTTTGGCCTCTTTTATCAAGGACCTTTGCCCAGTCCTGAGTAGCTTGGATTAATTGAGTTTCACATGATAGCTTTTCACGGAATCCATGTTGCTCGTTGATTGTAATGTTGTTTGTAGCTAGGTGTTTTGCTGTGTGAGACAAGACAATGTGTTCCATGATTTTGTCAGGCTGACTGGGCGGTAGTTTGCGGGGTTTGATTTTGAGCCCTTTTTGTATATACCAGTTACCATGGCTTTTTTCCAGTCATTTGGTAGAATCCCTGTGTCGTATGACTGTTGAAACATGAATTGAAGCATTGGTCCAAGTTCTCTCGCATAATCATGAAGGAAGCGTGCAGGAATGTCATCCGGTCCACTGGCTTTGTTGATTTTAAGTTGCTCCAGCTGTTTGATAACTCCTTCTAATCCTATGGTTAGATTTGGGATGTCCTAGAAGGGCGAGTTTCCTTTGGTTGGTGTATTTTGGAGGTCTTCGTTGGTAAATACCGACGAGAACTGATTATTTAGGGTTTGGGCTATACCCCTGTCAGATGACCATGTCATGTCGCCGACAGTTAGAGGTGGTATGCCTAGTGACTCTCTCCTCAGGGATTTGATGTATGTCCAGAACTTCTTTGGGTTTGAGTCTAGGCTTGGACCTATGACAGTTGCCTTGTAGTCTTCGTGGCTGTTGCGAAGAAGGTTTGTCACATCATTGCGTTGCCTTTTGTACGCATTCCAAATTTTTGCTCTCAGAGGTTCGTTTGCTTTCTTAGCCCTCGTGTAGAGCCGGTCCCTCTTTCTCATCTGTTGGATTATATATTTATTTATCCATGGGTATGAGCGTTTGTGGCTAGATAGCTTATGGGGGATATATTTCTCCATGTGTGTATGCACCATCTTCTTGAATTTGGTCCAGTTTTCATTGACCCCTCTAGCCATTGGATTGCTTTCCAGAAATGCAGTTGACTCCTTGTTTAGTGAGTCTTTCAGCGAGGTCACATCAGCTTTTTGGTAGTTGAAAATTTGTCTGCGTGGTGTATACTTCACTTTCGGAGAGACATTTATATTGCAAGTGACAATATCATGGTCAGAGATGCCAGGATGAATCTGGATATTGGAGATGTTGGAGTTATTTGTAACAATAAGATCTAGCACGTTTTGGGACGCTGGACGTGTAACTTTAGTCACTAGTTGAGTTAGGCCAAGGTCATTTACGATATATAGAGCACTGTTGTGGAAGCCTTTCTGCTTACTCTCTGGTTTGGTGCTGTAGTTTACCCAATCTATGTCTGGTAGGTTGAAGTCGCCACATAGTATAACATTATTCTTCTTCAGTCCTCTACTCGTGCATTTCTTATTTAGCAGCTTATTTGCACTTTCACGAAGGTGTTTGGTAATTTTCAATGTTGAAAGATGGGGGACTGTAAAAACTACCAAGATGGAGTACACCAGCACCAGCGAATTCAATTGTAGACCATGCAACCTCGCAGTTTGTGTCCAAATCCAAAAAGTAAACATATAGAAATCCCGGTTTTTATCCTAATTGAGGGTGCAGCCTTCAACACATCTCTTAGTATCCCTTTAAGGACCTTACTATTACATATTTGCCCAAAAGAAGTGGTCTTCGTTCTACCTCTGATACTTGGATTCTCACGTAAAACTCGTCTCACTGCCAAGAAAGGATTTTATCCCTCCAGCCCATTTTTATAGAACAATTTACCGCGTCACTTCAGGCATGCCTCATCACTGCCCCAATTTAAAAAGATGTTAAAAACTCACTTATTCCACCGTCATAGTGCAAGTGATGTTTAACATTGTTTTGTTTAATGTTGTTTGATTTTGTTAAGCGTTGTGGTACCATAATGAGTAAGAGTGCTATATAAATCCTCATTGTCATGTTAAGTTATGTTGTGTTATGTTATGTTATATTAATATGTTATGTCATGTTTAGACCATGTTTATAAAGAGTTTGGCCATAATAGTATTAATTTTAACAGTTTAAAACATTTTTAAATGTTTTATCCCCTTTTTATTCAAGTTTTTCGAGTTAGTTTAGCACTAAGACTAGAGTCAAGTCAAGCCTTTTGGAAAAGTGACTCGGATCATGTCTCAAGTCTTTTGAATGAGTGACTCGAATCAAGTCAAGTCTTTAAACAGTTGTAAAATCAAGTCACAAGTCAAGTCAAGTAATTGCTATCGAGTCCAGTCCTTTTTCGCGGTCGCGCAAAGTCTGCTCTCAATGAGCATCATATCAACCATCATTGAGCTAGAGAGCTGCTGATGACTCACATCTAAGGACCCAGTCCGTTAAACAAGAGCCTGCCTGACGCATGGTATAGTGGTTGGACTTATCAGAACCCCTAAGCTCTGACAGTATTTATACTGATCGTACCTGACTGCATAAGGATTTAAGGACTACGAACCATCAGCGACCAACCGTTGTTATCCACTGCTAACCATCACGAAGAAGGACACACATTGCATGTAATTCAAGTTTCGAATGGGTGTTCTGTTCTATTGTTCATCGGGGAGGTAGAGGAGCTTAGCAATCCTTTTTCTTTTGCTACAATTTGACAGATTGTCGTGGAACAAGCAGGAGTCGCTATCTCAAATCGCTATATATCTCAAGTCCGCAAAGCTGGCCAAGCCTTTTACGCAGCATAGCCTTGCGGAACAAGAGTCACTGTGATCTGG
Source organism: Ophiura sarsii (assembly GCA_035610835.1). Lineage (NCBI taxonomy): Eukaryota > Metazoa > Echinodermata > Ophiuroidea > Amphilepidida > Ophiuridae > Ophiura > Ophiura sarsii. Next base: position 15,411 of record JAYJML010000612.1, on the reverse strand, counting down.
CACGAAGTCAGACATCTTTTGATGCCTCAATATATGTAGCTGATTTTACACGAGAGATTTTGTTTTAAATAAGCCAAAATTTCAGTATCGAATATGGCAGACGTGTTCCACATGAAACGTATTACAACCAGTGGCGTATCTGGGGTCACATTGACGAAGAACTGGATCACAGACAATCTGCACCGTTCCTTGGTCGTTCCTGGGTAGAAAACCTCATCTGCGGACCCGTGCGCATCATGCAACTTATCTACATGATCCCATAGTCCTAAGTCCATTATTGCAAATCCGAAATCTTTGGAAGATTGGTTGTATGTTGCTATTTCCTCACTGTCACTATAAGCATATATGTACAGTGTGTGCGGCTTCTCACCATGCTCGCTGTGATTTGGACTGCGCTTTGGATTGCCGATGTTCACTGTCGGTCACGGAACTATTGTGCATATGTTTCTGCGGTGATCGCACTTCTCGTGCAGCTGGAGTTGACTACTGCTGGAAGGTCGCGCCTCGTGTTTGATCTTAAAAGCGATATGAAGGTCTATAGGGTCCCCTTCTTGAGTGTTCCTCCTATCCATCCCATGTGAGGAGATCCTCACATGGTTTGGTGGAATCTGCCGTCCGATCTCTCTGGTCCAACCATGCGAACGGTATACTTATCACCTGCACCTGTGTCATTCTTCCATGATCGCCACCACGCTCGCGGTTTTACTAGCTAGTGTTCTAGTATTATCCTGCTGTGCCTGGATATGTTCGCTTATTTCAGCAGTTGTGCTGGCTAATCTCTTGGTGTCCTCTTTCTGCGTCTGCATTTGCTCGGTCATGGATCGAATTTGATCACATTAGCTTTGATCAGGGCAGTCTTTCCAAATGTCGGATAAAAAGGATTGGGTAATATAATCTCTTCGGCGGCCAATTCGTCGGGGCTGTCATCATCTAAAGTTCTGTAGCGTACTTGAAGTATGGGCGAGTTTCTCCCTGCCATTCAGCGGCTCGGCTCTCTGGCTGCCTAATTTATTCTCACAATGTGGCTCCATCTCCTCCACTGTGGTTGTATCCTTCATCCACTTTATCATGCTTATGCCCCATCTAGGTTCGTCAAGCATTCCGCAAGAGCTATCAGTGTCACTTGCACTTTTAAATTTGTTGTCATTCTTGCGAAATTCCACCGCTGCCACCAATGTAACGCTCGCCGTGTAGGGGCTTGTAGGGATCACTAGGAATTAAGTAAAGACGCTGGAGACAATCTCTATTCTGTGATAATATTTTAATGTCACTATCTCTACCCAGCTAACACAAATCGTTTTAAAACGTTTTCGGTAGGTGCTATTTAGGTCCTGTAGGTCATCGTCTTTATAGACGTTTTAAAAACATTTAAGACATCATTTTTCAGACTTTAATCAGCTAGTCTGGAATACGGTTTTTAGGACGTTGTAGTAACGTGTTTTAGACTTTATTAAATATACCAATATAACAAACGTCTTTTTGCGACGTATAGAAAACAGTTAACTTGGATGTATTTTGTGCGACATATTTAAAACGTGTTTTGGAAACGTTTTTAAAACTTTTCGTTAGGTTCTGTAGGTCTTCGTCTTTATAGACCGTTATAAGACGTCGCTTTCAGACTTAAATCAGCTAGTATGGAATACGGTTTTTAGGACGTGTTTTAGACGTTATTAAATATACCAATATAACAAACGTCTTTTTGCGAAGTATAGAAAACAGTTTACTTGGACGTATTTTGTGCGACATATTTAAAACGTGTTTTGGAAACGTTTTTAAAACGTTTTCGTTAGGTACTATAGGTTCTGTAGGTCTTCGTCTTTATAGACGTGTTAAAAACGTTATAAGACGTCGTTTTCAAACTTAAATCAGCCGTCTGGAATACGTTTTTAGGACGTTGTAACGTGTTTTAGACGTTATTAAATAAACCAATATAACAAACGTCTTTTTGCGACGTATAGAAAACGTTCTACTTGACGTATTTTGTGCGACATATTTAAAACGTCTTTTTGGAAACGTTTTTAAAACGTTTTCGTTAGGTTCTGTACTGTAGGTCTTCGTCTTTATAGACGTTTTAAAAACGTTATAAAGACGTCGTTGTTGAATGGACTTGTAAAAATCATGTTCCAAAAATCAGTCTGGAGCTAATTTGCATATTTTACTTGGCCTTATATTAGCCAAGTTAATTGTGCAAATCGCTCATTAGCATAATTGCAATAGTACAAAATTAGTACCGGTGCTCGTTTGTACCATTTCAATTATACTAATGAGCTAATTTGCACCTTTTATTCATTTAAACCTATTATTTTATATGAATTAAGCCGATGCATTAATTTAACACCATAGAATGTATATTGATATACACTTGTATATGCATATTTTCGCACTGGTTTTAAGAAAGGTGATTGCTCACTAAACAAATGTAAAAGTATACCGTTCAATGAATATGACTCGTGAGATAGACTTTACATACAGTTTCAGCATGATATAAATATTTCCAATATGAAAAATCCCACCATGTGGCGGGTTTTCACAGATCGCATCACAATTATTAAGTATCCCAATAAGTCATGTGATTTCCGGTAGTACCAATTGAACTGTAACATGCTTAGCTACCGCATTACATCACACAACCTGAGACAAATATACCTAACGGGATAAGATGCGCCCATTCATACCATTCATGTGCAGCGATCCAGGTCTGCAACGGTATTGTTATAGTTGTTATCCAATCGAGACCTGAGATCGATACTCACCATTCATTCAACAACTCCCCCATACCTTAAGTACAGTAACAAAGCGTTGTTGATTTGAGATAAACCCACTGTTCATATGCAAATTACTAGGATAGCGAACCTTATTTGGAAACCGCAAAATTGTAAACAAACAAAAATGTTCGCACAAATGTGTTCATTTTTTCGGCGTATAAATGCATTTCGCCATGAAATCCTTAAAGTTAGCAAATAGCTTTATATACCGAAATGTAGCTATACCCCTGAGGAAAATATTCTTGGCGAGGGCCATATGTAAAGGTTCACTTCTAAAGCCACAATTTTAGCCGAACCGTCGCTACCTGAGCGCAAGAGAATCGCAATTTTTGCATCATCGCGGCGAAACGTGTTCGCTTTGATCTCCAGGACCGTACCACTATTGAAACGGAGGGGTGTGTTTTGATTTTATACAAATATTCTATAAACATGTATCAAAATGTGTTGTGTAAATTAAACGCATTCTTGATTTAATTTTTCTCCGAATGTTAAAGGTGGTGTGTGAATAAAATGCTATTTACAAAATATTTTTAATTTCACAATTACTTGCGAAATAATTTGTCTTCTCTCATGTTTACCTTTTGTAACCCAGCCCATTCTGAAGTTCGATCGCCCATTTACGGGGAACAGACGATGTCCAAATAAGGGCCTAATTATAATAAACGTAAACTTTTTTTTCTCGATTTTTAAAGAGCAGCTATTTTTTTAATGTCAAATTAAGCCTATTAAAACAAGTTTTGTACGTGTTTTCATTAATTATCCAAAACGATATTCACATTTGAATGATGTAAATATGTTTGGTCGTTGTTGAACGGGGTTCAACAAGGTCTTCGTCGTTGTTTATCTTGAATCGACAACGGTAAGACGGGTTTATTTTGCTCGGGCAGCTAGCTGCCCCTCGCAAAATAAACCCGTCTTACCGTTGTCGATTCAAGATAAACAACTCCGAAACCTTATTGAACCCCTAAGTATAACACCATGCACAAAGGACGTTAAAACCAAATCTTATGAGTCACTAGTGCGCCCTCGTTTGGAGTACGCGTCTGAGGCATGGAATCCACATGCAACATCAAGAGTAGACAGCCTCGAGCGAGTACAACGTGCGGCAGCCCGCTTCATACATCGAGATTATAGCAGAGAGACCCACGTGACACCCTTAATAACATCCTTAGGATGGGACTCGCTCCACCATCGCAGACTGCTTGCCCAATCAGTGATGAGTGTTATTCAAGATCTACCACGACCTGATCAACATCAAATTCCCACCGTGTGTTTCACCTGCCACCTTCTTTGGAAGACATGATCACCAACTCAAATTCAACGTCATTCAATGCACAATCGACCCCTTCAAATTCTCATTTTATCCGCGATCCATCCGCATCTGGAACAGCCTACCAGCCACTACAGTCTCAGCCCCATCCATTCTGGTCTTCAGGAAAGCCGCTATGCCATCCATCCGGGCGATGCTTCCCCCAGTTGGATCCAGACTCCTGTAAGCTGTAACCCCTGTATATAGTGCACCCTGAGTTTATTTCGTCTTTTTCGTCCAGTCATCACCATTATTTGTTCTGGAGATCGTCTTATTCTTTCTCCATTGTCCACCTTTTTACTAGCACAATCTTGCTGTATGACGTCATCACTGCACCACATCCACATCCAAGTTTAGCTTTACAGCTATATTACCAAGTACCAAGTAACTTGTAGCACGACTTCATTATTTGAGTAAGCGCGCTATTATGAATCCAGTGTTATTCACACGTGTATAACGATTTTTAAATAACATGAACACACTTTAGTATGGGATGCTTCTGACATACAGACTGTGATAAGATTTCGAAAATGGTTTAGGCCTATAACATATCTAAATTGGAAACATTATGGCTTTACAGAAGAAGTATGCCAATTCAAACCAACTAGCGACGTGCTTGATCATACAAATAATGTATATATTATAATATTCAAAGTTCATGTTTTTTGTTAAGATTTAATGTGAATTAAAACACAAATTTGATAATTTTATTCATAAACAAATAAGTTTATTAGCTCAACCATATCTAAACATTTGTGTTCCAATTCAGATTCATAAATCTGAACACAAACCATAAACTTTGAATATCATAATACATTGTTGATGTGTTGAAGCAGGTCAGTAGTATATAAGCTTCAATTGGCATACTTCTTCTGAAATGCCATAATTCTAGCAATAGTCATTTTAGAAATCTATCACAGTATGTACAGTTAAGCCCACAATTATTCATACCCCTGGACCTTTGTCTAAAAGTGCTTTTTGCAAATGCTAGACGAGTTCCTCTTCGTCTCTTTTCAGGAGAAGAGTCTTCCGTGGTCGGAGTCCATGGCGAGCTCTCGTGTGCAATGTCTGCTGGAGTGTCTACCTTAATATTTTGGTCAAGGTTGTACAGGAGAGCATTGACGGTGATCTGTGGATTGTTGTTGGCCTTTTACCATACTTTTCTTGTCAAACAAGGGGACACCGTTGGCTTCCAACCGTGTCCTTCAAGATGTTTAACTGAGTTGAACGTCTTGTTCTTCCTAATTATGATTTGTATCGTGGAATCTGGCACTTGGAATTGCTTCGAAATAGCTTTGTAGCCTTTCCCTATTTGTGAGCATATACACACCCAAAGGAACTCACTGAGTTCTTTGGTCTTCTTCGCCATGCTGACAAAAGCTAGAGTGTTGTCCTATAATATCCCTCACTGTACATTCAATAAGACGCATTTGTAATGCATCCACATTGTATGTACACATCATGGAATAATTGCATAACAATATAAAAGCCTATCACACAATATAAAGAACGTCTGGAATGTCAACAACATGTGTATTATCACCAAAAAGGGCCTCAATCCTGAGACTTGGTATGGGGTATGAATAATTTTGGATATAAAAACACAATTCTTGTTCAATTCTATTGTTGTGCAAAAAATGTTGAGCCCAAATATTTTGATTTGTACTTGCAAACTAACAGTCTTTTGTTTGAATAATTGTGGGCTTAACTGTATGTCGGTAACCGTCCCATACTACAGTGTAATCAGATTGTTTAGAAGATAGTAATACACGTGTGGGTACACTAGATTTGGAATAGCGCGGTAACTCACATTAAATGAGGTCGTGCTACAAATTAAACTGAATGATGATAATCGATTGGCCATCAACTATAGCAATATACCTGAATGAATAGTGCTTCTTTAGGTACATTCGTCTCAGGGTGCAACAACAATCCCCCAGGATAGAAGATGGTTATTTACTGTTTAGGTTACTGCTACCTTGACATGAAACATTAAAGCGTTATAGAAGTAGACACATACATTTGAAATTCCCTATTATATTCTTTTTTTAATCAATGATACATACAAGGTGTATCAGAATGATTAGTAATGCTGTAATTATATTAATCAAAGCATATAAAAGTATACGTTCTTGGAAAGGAAATAGATCAGAGAATCAAAAAATAATTTGGTGTCAATGACAAAAGCTTGACAGATTAAAACTTGTCCGACGGCGAACCCGTTAAACTTTTAATATTTTTTCTTACATATAACAAAATAGCTATCTAGCATTTTGACATGATTGATAAAAAAAACAAAATATTTATTGGAAATTAAGTGGTGGCTTTTAATACTCGTTAATACTCGTCAAAAGTATACACCAGATCGCACCAAAAGTTATGGCCAACATTCAAGTATTGGGCCCCGTATTGCCCCCCAATCACAACTACCACGCTACGCCCCTGTGTAGCACTGTATACCAGACTATAGTCTTTTAAACTGGCATATTATTATGTTAAATCAGGAAAGGTGAGCACTTCTCCTGTTAAAATCGATAAGTGAAGGTTTTTTCTCGATTGGTATCATCCTCTTAACAGATGGTGTCTTCAACCGTCTTTTGGTGCACACTGCTCGCTGGTCCCACAATAATAGGGAGACAAATGCACCGCAGTTGTACTTCCGATACGGTAGATTTTACACGGATGATAACCACATCTTTCAGCTAGAAATGCAAACACTCGGGTCAATGTGTATTAAGGTATGTTCAACGAGATATGTATATAGGGTCAGTCGGAAAGAATGGTTATTTTGGACAAGGTGTCATGAAAATATAATATCAATAATACAGCTAAAAGACCATTGTATAAGCATTAATTAAGAAAAACAGAGAGAGAGAGTAGAGGCAATTTGTGTGGTTACTAAATTGCTCAAAAAAGTAAGAAATGTGTTGTCTATCGCCAATTTGTCAAATATTTCGTAATATTATTCATATAGTTTCATATCAATGAAAAGCTGATGTGTTCCGCTTTCCAATGCCATGTGTTGCACTCACCACCCAAAGAGGGTGGCGACGTTGCATTTTTGATGACGAATCATCCATCTCTCTCTATTAACTCAACAACTAAATGTGGCCAGAGCTTTTTATCTAGCTACATTGTGTGAATAAATCAGGTATTTCTAACTGTTTATCTGAGATATGATTAATTATTTTTCGAAAGTCAGGGGGTGGCGGCGGCGGTGGCAGTGGCGGCGGCGGTGGCGGTGGCGCTGTCTACAATCTCTATGGGGGATATAGAAAATGTTCTCAATTCTACGTTCGTTTCATCCCTGTATGGTACAAACATGATTTTGCTCTCATGTTATAGATTGTATTTTATTCTATAGTTTCTGTTTCAACAAACGTGTCAACATGTAACAATTGTAATCATGAATCGATTGCATGGTCCTTTGCTTTCTCCCTATTCGCTACACAGTGAACTTACCCTAATTATTCGGTTGTACATACATAACAATAAAAGTATTCCACCGATGATAACAAAATCATACACTTTTGAAAATCTCTCAAATATAGGAATTCAAAAATGGCGTTTATATCAGGATAAGGTGCTTACCCCATAAAATATATTGTAAACTCTATTAATAAATATTAAATTTAAACGTTTGTACTCATTCACTTCCCGGTATAGTATACATGTAACCATAAGGTTTATATCTAAATTCCAATAGCATATTTGGATTCCTTGTGAGATTACCGTTCATAAAATAATATACTTTTTATGGGGTAGAACAAGTAGTTATTGCGATATGCTATTTCGAATCTCAGATGGTGTAAAATGTAAAAATCTGGACATGCAACAGGAAGGGTGGCGAGTTAAAAACACATGGACGTAAAACAAGGCGTCGTTGTTCTACTTTAAATAATACCGCCCGCATTTATGTCAGACAATACAACACGGGTACGGTATAAAACAATACCTTTGTTCTAGATGTCAGTTTGCTTGTTTTGCTTCTTTTTATTTTTTATTTTTTTTTTGCCTGATAGCATTAGTATTTGTTGATATTTTACATAACTAAAGAAACCAATAATCATTCCTGATGATATTTTTCTAGGTGTCAGTTTTCAAGTTGAAGTTTAAAGATGATATTGAGGCAGATCCAAGTCCCGATGCATGCTCCAAGGTAGGTGTAAAGGAATCGGTAGTGCTTAGGTACTAAGAAAAATAATGTTTCTTAGGGACGCACCATTTGATTTTCAGGGGGGGGGGGCATGGAAGTTGGGGTCTGGCAGATTAATTTTTTTTGTCACCGAAGTAGGCGACATTTTTTTTTTTTTTCCGCCTTTGGCGGCAAATTTTTTTTTTTTTATTCGCCGAAGGCGGAAAAGTTTTTTTTTTTAGGTTTTAACTGTTTTTCTGTACATTAAGTTGGGTGTGTCGGGTGAGTCATAATTTATTTTTTTTACTCGGCAGTGGGTCATCTTCTTCTTTTTTTTCCTGGTTGGTGGGCAAAGTTTTTTTTTTTTCCTGAAAAGTGGGCAAAGTTTTTTTTTTTTTTTAAACTTCCATGCCGCCCCCCTGAGTATCTAATGGTGCGTCCCTTATAGCCCTACCTCCTAATTTTGAGGATAAGTTCAAATGTTTTCAATTTCAAATTGAGTTTCTAATAACAAAATTTTGATTATTGATCAACCAAATTCTAAAAGCAATAGCTTAGCAGTTTATAACATACTATTTGGTGAATGTTATGTAATACATACACGGCCGAGTGCACCAATGGCGGGTAGCTGAAAAATAGCGCTGCCTCGCTAGTAACTGAGGCGTAACCCAATATTTTGAGAGCACTACACCGGGGTAAGCTACTAGGCTAGTAACCTGCGAGTAATTTACGCTAAATCTTATACCTGACCGAACCCAAGAGTAAGTTGAAGCATAAGGGTTTATGCTAGAACTATATGATAATTTCTATTATACAATTCATTTTCAATTTATGCATTATTTACTCAATGCTACATTTATGACCAATTTATTACAAAATATTTTAAATCTATCCACAATGATGCATGCAAAATTGTAGAAATAATTTCAAACAATCAGTCAACCAACCAATCAATCAAATTAATTAATAAATCAATTATTTAACATGAAATCAAATACTATTGAAATAAAAGAATACATGATTAAATAAATGAATAAACACATATGCCTAGTTATATAAATGATTGAATGAATAATTAAAAATTATAAATAAATTAAAGGTAGATGACCCGATCACAATCCGATTTTCAACTTGAAGTTTTCTATTCTACATGAAAGGTCATCCTTAAAAAAGTCGTGTTCCAAAGTTTGAGTTGCTTAGCACTAATGGTTCTTATTTTAGACGCACAAGATGCTGTGAACTGTACCCATTGAGTTGTACACAAACTATATCGGTGGTTACCACCATTCGCGGTAATTCGTTATTTCATCGATTTCTCCGTAATTATACCGATCTAGGCCGTCAAATTTCAGTATGATGATGAGAAAAATACGAGCTTTCATATGATATGAAAATCTCCGTATGTTTGAAATAATTCTGTGTTACGAAAATGTGATCGGGTCATCTACCTTTAATGAATACATTAAAAGTAAATAAAAAAGATGTATACAAAATAATAATGCATACACATTTAATAAATCAATTGATTAATAATAAATAAATACTAAAGTATATCAATACCTGGGCCATTATATTGAACTAGGCGGTCACCCGGGTTTGGCGGTTCTCGGGTTTGTAGCTACTTCCCTGGATGGATGGGGATTGTGGATGATTAAATACTGCACTTTTGCTGTTCCACCACACTTACAATCGACAGAACTTAAAAATTCGACCATTAGATGACCTTTGACCCCGGACGACTCAAGAAAAGCAAAGGCGTTTTATTTTTTTCCACGCTCGACTCGCATTCGGGCTTCCCGTCCCCGAGTTTAAGCCCGATCGTACAAACTTTGAAAATTCGACCCCTAGACGACCTTTGACCCCGGAAGACCCGACAAACGCTAACCCGTTTTATTTTTGCCACGCTCGCCTCGCATCGAGCATTGTGATCACCGAGTTTAAGCACGATCCGACCAACTTCAAAAAGTTGACCCCTAGATGACCTTTGACCTCGTATGCTCTAGCGAATGCAAACTTGCTCTTGCGGGGACCGAGCTGTACCCACCCATCGAGTTTGAACGCCGCCCTACCCCGGGAAGGCGACGAAAAAGCGCGCACAGACAGACAAACACACCGACACACCGACAGAGAGTAGCGTATTATTATATAGATGATTTCATTAAGTCACCAATCATGTTTAAAGAATTAAACATAAGGGAATTTCGGGAATCGAACCCGTGTTTTCCATTTATAAAAGACAGGATCACAGTAGCACGCCACAGAGATTGGACGCTAGAAGTGGCATCATGCTATTAATACACCATTGAACTATTTAATTACAAAAACGGATTTTATCATGAAAATTGAACCTTTTAGTGCAACATTTGTATGTGACACTCGCCCAAAATAACGTTTGTAATGACATGATAGTCCTTATTTTTGAAAAAGCGGTAAAAAGATTTCGCCACAAAAATGGCGTCATTTTGTCAAGACCGATAACCGATTCAACGTGATTCTTTAGTTACACTTACCTATGACCTAGCGAGTGACGACACATTTTTAATATTACGAAGGACCATTCATGTCAGAATTTTACAGTAAAGTATAGGTGAACACTTGGCATATGCGACAATTAATTTTGTAAGGGGACGATGCTGATTAATGTGGATATTTACCTCGCTAGTTACTATTCTGGTGTTACTCACCATTTATGCTCTCAGAATTACTTCGTTAGTAAGTTACGCTACAGTTAGGGCATAACTACTAGGGAGGTAGCTTACATACCTATTAAGTTACGCCAGTGTGTTGGTGCACTCGGCCTTACACTCTTACAATATCTATTTTGGATTATCATGCACTCATATTTCTACATTTACAGCGGCCATTTTGGTGGCCATCTTGGATTTAAAGCATGTTATTACAATGCAAATATACTGGATATGAGTTACTAGTTGTCTAATACATACATCCCAATGTTAAAACTATACTTCCATCATACATTTTGGTTGGTATTAGGCCTATCTCATTTTATTGATTTCCGACAATTTGTTCAGTCATTTTGGAACCATTTTGGGGGCCATTTAGGATTTTTAAGTATATTAACGAAGCAAAAATAATGTATATGAGTTACTAGTGGTCTAATACATACGAGGGGGTATCAAAAAGTTCTTGAAATCACCCAGAAGTGAAATTGTCTGAACAGACTATTCGTTTAAGGGGGTGTGGACTCTCAGGTACAGCCTCCGTAAAACTGCCGTAAATTCTTCAATATTCATTTAATCTTTATATAAGTATACAGTTTTTTTGCATAAAAGGGTTCAATGAATCCAACCATGATAATGAAATTGACCATTTTGGAGAAAATTATTAAAAAAACACGTTTTTTGACCCATTTTAGGTTCTGCAAAGATAACTCAAAATATATTATAATCCTACTAAAATTCCCTAGGAGGCGGTTTTTTTTAATATCTTTTTTATTTTTTAAATTATAGACAAAAAATGCCAAAAAACGTCTATAATTCAAAAAATAAATAGGATATTGAAGAAGAAAAAATACGCCTCCTAGGGAATCTTAGTAGGATTAAAATAAAACTAGTATGACAAAATTTGACAAAATTTATTTTGAGTTATCTTTGCAGAACCTAAAATGGGTCAAAAATGTGTTTTTTATAATTTTCTCCAAAATGGTCAATTTCATTATCATGGTTGGATTCATTGAACCCTTTCATTCAAAAAACTGTATACTTATATAAAGATTAAATGAATATTGAAGAAGTTACGGCAGTTTTACGGAGGCTGTACTTGAGAGTCCACACACCCCTTAACAATAACAAACAGGGATGGGGTTTTTTTTGTCCCTCGGGCCAAACTTTGTTTGCTATTTGACATGCCCAGCATACGTTCGGCCCCAAAGTATCACTTAACAATCTATCAATTTGCACTCAATTATTCCATTTATTGTTTGTTTATTTATTTATTTTGGGGGTTTTGTTAGGCCCCAAAGTATCACTTTTATAACAATCTATCAATTTGCACTCAATTATTCCATTTATTTATTTGTTTGTTTATTTATTTATTTTTGGGGTTTTGTTACAGGTGTGGTCCTTTCTTGATCACACCCTAGGCAAAATAAAGAGCACCTGGATCCATGGAATCAAGTTCTCGTTCTCTGTAGCTTGCCCGTGCAATACGTCACAAAAGTCTCAGCCGGGATCTAAAGAAACCACGAGGTGTCTCCATCTGCATCCCTTTGATGAGTGTTTTAGTAACCCAAATGACAACCCCAAGGAGATCATGTGTGAGGAGATATTCAAACTCATTAAGACGGAATGCTTCGAGAGATGGTTCCAGTTCCAGAAGCAAGTGGAACCGATAAACCAGACGCAAGTGGAACCGATAAAGAGAGGTAGAATGGTGTTTTTAGAGTTTCAATATTGTTTCAGTGGATTTTTACCAATGCTAATTTTATTTTTCTGTATTTTGGCAAATGTTGGCAAATCTGAGGCCTGTCAAAAACATTTAAAGCACAATAAATTACCAGCCGTGAGCTATTCCATATTTTAAATGAATTTCTACGCAGGTCCGATCAAACATACTAATGATGATTAAATACAAATTTGAATAAGTATAATTATGGGTGCTGAGTTCTGAAACATGTGTTCATTGTATACATGTTTAGTTTCATGCTTTACTGTATTACAATATACAGATTAGGAATGATCTATATTTTTATCTTATTATTGTGATTATACTTGTGGTTTATTTTAAGTGCCGGTCAGTATTTTTTCACTTTTTACCCGACGATACCACTTTTCAGACATTTTAAAATCTAGTAAAGGCTATTTCATGTCATGAGACCCACTTTTAACCAATCAGATGAATGACATAAGGCAAAACCTTTTTTTTTTGTGTGTGTTGCCCCAAGTGCCAACAATTTAAAATCGGGTCGGTCGGTCGGAATTTCTTTTCTTTTTTTCATTTTCTTTTTTTCTTCAATTATTTTTGGGGGGGCTGAAAAATATATGGTTTATGTCTAGACAAAATTGGTATAGGCCCATATGTCAATTTGACTAAAGTTTCTAGTGTGACAATAGTCTAAAAACATTTATTTAGGCTTACTTATTAATTTCAAGCAAGAAATAGTAACATTTAGACACTTTGAATCAAATTTAAAACTTAAAAAAAAAAATTAAAAAAGTTTTTACGATTTTAGGGGCGGTCGCTGAGGGCAACACAACTTCTTCTTTTTTGTTGGCCTAATGTGTGTGTGAGGTATATCATAAAACAACTATTGCTCTGGTGTGATATTGAGATTATAGGCTGGCTGTTTTCCAGAGAAAAAATAACCCTTCTCGTATTATTTGAAGATTATAGAAAAGCTATAAGGAAGGTTAACAACATAGACTGGGCCAAAAGCATTATGCTTTTTTGGTAATCACAGCAACAGTTAGGCAAAGAATATGTACTTTTATCATTCTGTTCTTGTGCTAAAGATATATGAATCGTAAAACATAATCAATGCCCATGAGGTTCACAGCTGGTTTGCTCTCTGAACAGCACATGAAATGCATGATGAGGAGGAACAAAGTCGGAACGCTTCGGACATATGTCAACCGTAAATGACATGATATCAAATTGAAATCGAGGGCATAGGTGGATTGTCCTGCACTCTTAACCAATCGCATTAAAGGAAAACGAATCATATATTCTTTCTCTTTCCTCCGAGGGGGGGGGGGGGGGGGGGGGGGGTCACTCTCCCACCGAACTCTATCCATAATTGATACCCTAAATGGCGTAGAAAACAAAGACTCTGATCCTATCCTTAAAGAGCACAACTTATACTCAATTAATGCGAGAATTCAATTGATAATAAGAACTCTAAACATTGGAATGAAGTATTTTTGACTGTAGCTTTCATTTTCGGCTATTTTAAGCCCCCGTCAAAGTGATACATTGTTGAACACAACGTTTCATTTTGTTAGCGTTATTGCACTACAAGGTGTATTAATTGTATGACTGTTTCATGGCGGTTTTATACTTATCAAAATCACGGACCATGACCAACTCAACTTCATTGCAAAGCCCAATTAATAATGATAATATTCTGAAAATGTGAGATGTATCCTATGAAAAATAAGGCCGCTAGCATTTGTATTCCATGTCATTTTCTACAGGGTCAAAAAGAAGTTGTACGGAAATGAATATTTGTTTTTAAAAAAGACCAAACAAGTTTAACAAACCAATTACGCACGTATTCAAAGAGGACATTCTTCCACTCATATGAAAAAAGAATCACTGAAATTGATCCTTGCTATCAAGAATTATGCCTGTTTATTTAAAAACAATTGATAACAAGTTGCAATTCCAGTGATTTTTTTGAATACGTGTTAAATTGTCCGATATATATACATTGTGTGAATTTTAATGAATCTGTACTCTTTGCTCCTCACTTAGACGGATGATTTCAAAGGATTTAGCATTTCGTAGACAGCTACTAAAATAGGTTAATTTATTAAAACAGGCATAACTCTTGATAGCAAGAATCAATTTCAGTGATTCTTTTGTTCATATGAACGGAAGAATGTGCTCTTTGAATACGTACCTCATTGTTTTGTCAATTTTTTTTTTTTTTGGGGGGGGGGGGGTATTCATTCACGTGCAACTACTTTTTGACTCACCCTGTAGTCTGTAAAATGTAATTTACACATACAAACCAGTAGATGACATGGTTTACGTTTCAATATGGTGCATTCATAAACATTTGAAATCATCTAGCAATAGCAATAGCAAAGATTAGTTTGGTATTCCTTTTAATTTTGGCACATGAGCATGTAGAAAGTTTGTGGTCGTAAACCACCTGTCCTGTCAATAATGCATTTATAGCATTCGTAGATAGAGATGGCAATTAAAACCATTCATAGATAGGTGAAATTAGACTTGTAAATCAAAACCAATTTTGTCATCAGTATGATATTAGTAGTAGAATTCCCCTGTTACAGTGTTAGTCTATTCCAGTATGTAATCGTATACTTTAATATGTTACTCTACCTACATGTAATTGGTTATACCTTCCGTAATTATTTTTTCTCATTTTTTCAGGATTTATCTTTTGTGGTTGTAATTGGTCAGGGTTCAGTGATTTTAAACAGGATTAAATCCATCTTGAACGAGAGTCCGGAAAGTGTACTTTAAGACTTAAGTCCAAGATACTGATATACAAATAT